>PVKH010009816.1:0-18604 GCA_004027955.1 Chaetophractus vellerosus
AAAAGCTGCCACGGACAGGCAAAAGCCGCCACGGGCAGGGCAGGTCGCCTGCAAATCGAGCACAGCCAGCCACCCGCGAACTGGAGCCGGCCGTGATGGAAGCAGAAGCCGCCCACAAGCGGGGAAAGCCGCGCCTGCGCAGTGACCAAGTCTCGGCGCGTCGCCGCAACGGGGGGGAAGGGGAGATATGTAATAAAATCCATTTAAAAAAAAAAAAAAAAAAAAAAAGGTAAATGTTATTAGATTATAATGGCAATCAAATTCTAAACTCACCCTGAAAAACTATTTGTAACTTTATAAAAATATCAGTGTATTGATTCAACTGAAAATAACTTTTAAAGCCATTTTAATTAGAGCCCTAGTATATACATTTGACAGAATTTTAAAAATCATATATTCCTCCATTTTTTCTATTAGAATGGCATTGCAAAATATATTTAGCATTAATTCATCCATTTGTTTGCCAGATATTTACAAAGAACCCACCTAGTTTTAAGGTCTCTGTCAATTACCAGGAAATTACAGTAAGAAAGAAGCACATTTTCCCTATGCTGAAAGAGCTTATTTTCCATGAAATGATGCAGCAAATTAGATAAAGTAAAAATAGAAGAAGAGAAAAGAGGAAAACTATATTGATAAATGCTGATTAGAGAAGTATTAAATGCTATAGGAGGAAGCAGATGTGGCTCAAGCAGTTGGGTGCCTGCCTGCCACATGGGAGGTCTTGGGTTCAACTCCTGGTGCCTCCTGAAGAAGACAAGCAAGAGAGAGAGCTGATATAGGGGCTGATGTTGTGAGTATACTCAAAAAGATGACTCAACAAAGAGACACAAAAAGAAATACAACAAGCAGGGAGCAGTGGTGGCTGAAGCCATTGGGTCCTCCCTTCCCCATGGGAGGACCTGGGTATGGTTCCTGTGCCTCCTAAAAAGAAGACAAGTACACAACGAATGAACACAGAGAGCAGACAGTAAGTACAAACAATGAGGGGGTGGGAGAAATAAATAAAAATATAAATCTTAAAAAAAAAGATGCTCTGGAAGTTCAAAGAATGTGCACCTAATAGAATCCCAGGCCAACAAGGATCAAGGGACGGTAGGAAAAATGATAACTTTTAAATATTTGGGGTATAATAGTCTAGTTATGTGTCACATCTGTAAGTTGCTTCCTTTATTTTTCCCCACAGTTTTATATATTTCACTGATTATTAAATTATGACTTTGTGTCAGACATTTTAGGTATACCAATTATATCCTTGTAATCTTACCACTTCCTTGCATGCTAGGCTGATTCCCAATTGCTCGCACTTTCAGTTCTTTCTCTGAGGAGTTTCTCTGGAATTTGGAATGTTCTTTATTCACCATTGCAGTATGTTGGAAGTACCTGGGAGGTAGCATCCCTGGGAGAGCAGTTCACAAGCAGTGATAAATGGAAGTCTTTGTATCCTCAGTTGCCTTACCATCTCAGGTGAGATAACTTTAAGTAAGATGTTCTACACTAGTCACCAGTTCCCCAACAAGATCCAGTAACCTACAGAAGCAACTCTCCTTATACTGAACACTTTATTGTTGTCTTCCCTTCCTTATCTAAATTCCACATCCTCTTACAGATATTTCCTTGGTTTCCTTCCCAAATAAACTATTTGCACAGTATTATTTGTCTAAGGGTGTGCTTCTGGGTAAACCCCAAATGAAACAGACTTTAACCTGGTGACTCATGTTTTCACCAATATAACCATTTCCAAAATGGTCTTTGGTGCTGTAAATTGGTTTATTTGTTCAAACTTCTCATAAATTACTTATGTATTATCTGTTTTGATATTAAATATTAGTCCTTGCCACTTTGTACAGATGTGTGTATATGTAATTTAACAATGCAATAAGGGTATAGCAGTTTGGTATTTTTTATGAATTCCAAAAATAGATATTGAATTATGTTTGTAAATTGGTCTGTTCCTCTGGGTATATTAGATTTTAGGAACTTCAGAAGTTTCACTTTTACTTGATTAAATTATGATTAGGGCTTTTATTGGGCCATGTCAGTAGGACATTGAGTCCCCATCCCCTTGGTGGGCGGGGACTCACAGAGAAAATGACACAGCAGAGGAATTAGTGGTAGTTTTCATGCTGGAGCCCCAGGAAGTAAATACGCAGAGAAACAGATGAGTGAGGAAAGAGAGAAGTCTCATTAGACATTGCAGATGCCTCAGGAAGAAAGACAAGCCATTCACCTGATAATTTACAGCTGGCCTTGTGGAGAGAGCCGGGCAGCTGAGCAAGGAGAGAAATGAGCCCTGGGAGAGAGACTTATCCTATCCTACAGCTGATATTGGAAGAAGCTGGGAGCACGGAGCCTTAAGAGGAAGAGGAATCCTGAACCCTTGCAGAGGTTGGCAGCCATCTTGCTCCAACATGTGGCAACAAACTTTGGTGAGAGAAGTAACTTATACTTTATGGCCTGTTAACTGTAAGTTTCCACCCCAAATAAATACCCTTTGTAAAAGCCAACAGATTTCTGGTATTTTGCATCAACACACTTTTGGCTAACTAATACAAGGGGTATAAATCTTACAGGAAGGAAGACTGACATGATTTGTAGATTAATTTTTCTAGTAGTTAAAAAATAGTAACTGTATGTAAAAATATATAAAATATTATATATATATATATATATAGCAAAATAGATATATAAATAAGAGTTAATTTATATCCTAGGAAAAATGAAGACCTAAAACAATAGGTCAATGAAGGCAGGATTATATCTTTCTTTCTCACTACCCAATTCCTAACACCTAACATGAAAGTGATACATCATGAGAATTAATAAATATTTTATAAATGAATTTTTTAGAATCAAATATTAAATCATGATTGAGATTGTTTCTAAACACAAAATATCATTGCAGTTTGTGCGACTACACTGCTGCTGATTTTTGTTTATTTTTTTAATAAAATGTGTTCTTTATCAATGTTAGTGAGTATAAACTTTAGAAATATTAGGTGTCTCAAACAAGTAAAGAACCTACTTAAATACAGCACAGAGATCTAATGTTGAATGATTATCACATTAAAGGGAATTGTGATTTATATCACCTGTAGCATACCATGAGCTTAAAGAGAAGAGATGCAAGCAGAGCACATGCTGTTTCCTGTGGAGCAGAAGTAGTTAGTGTACCAAAAAGGTTACTGCCATTCATTTAAACAAAATGGGCATTTTATGTACCTTCACTGTCAGACAAGATGCAGTTGAGCAATGCTTTTGTCGATCATTATAAAGGGCATGAGTGATGGGGGTGGGGGGTGAGGCAAGGAGAGAGGAAAAAGCTATTCATCTATTGATAGCCAACCCAAGAGAAAAGCTGTTTTCTCTCTAGCATAGTATCAAGTGACTTTTTAAATGACCCCAACACTTTCTTCTCAAAGAAAATCTTTCTAGGTGGGCAATTCAAACATTTATTAACATCTCAATGGGGAAATAAAAAAATTAGTGGTTCCTTGCCATATGCTGTTTTGTTAGCCTCAGCACAAAGGGAATTGGAGTTTCTGTCTTTCCAATTTAGGGTATGCTGTTTGGGAAATATAGCTAGCTATTCCTAGTAACATAATGAATAACTAATACTTTGGCACTTGCTTCCTAGCATGAGCTAAACTTTAAATAGATCTTGAACATCTTTCTTGTTTTCATTCATTATTATGTAGGGATATGCTATTGGAAATTATTTATTCATTTATCTTTTTTGGGTAATAATGACAATAATGAACAATTAACATAGCCTAATTTTAGGCACTTAGCTTATACTATAACTAGAGACTTATCAAATACTTTGAATTCATTACCATATTTTATCCTCACAGTTGCCCTATAAAATCTATTATCACTATTCCCACTTTATTTATTTATTTATTATTATTTTTTTAAAGATTTATTTATTTTATTACATATCTACCCTCCCCCCCCCCCCCGCTGCGGGGAAGCGCCGATACTGGTCACTGCGCAGGCGTGGCTTTCCCTGCTTGTGGGTGGCTTCTGCTTCTATTCACGGCCGGCTTTCAGTTCACGGGTGGCTGGCTGTGCTCCATTCGCGGGCGACCTGCCCTGCCCGTGGCAGCTTTTGCCTGTCCTTGGCAGCTTTTTGCCCTGCCCACGGCGGCTCTGGCCTGCCCATGGAGGCTTGCCATTCTCAAGGCGGTCTGCCCGCTAGGAGAGGTCCCTGGGAATCGAACCCGGAGCCTCCCATGTGGTATGCCGGTGCCTTATCCACTGGGCTATCGAGCCAGCCCCAACTATTCCCATTTTAAAAACAAGTGAACCTAAGTCTTAGATTCGTGAAGTAACTTTCCCCAAGACACACAATTAGCGAATATGGTTATTGCCCAATACTGATAAGAATAAGTAGGATAGCAAAACATCTTAATACCTGGGAGAAAATATTATTCCAAAAATAGATTTTTGATTCTTCTATAACATGTAAGAAACAAACCAGTGCTTGGGTAAAGGTTCATCACACCATATGTAAGAAGGGGTGTTCTTCATTCACTTTGGGGCCATAAAAAATTTGAGCAACTCATTGTGGAATGAGTTGCTACTATGAGAGTGCATCGCAGGAACACAGGTTCTTAGCACAAAGGAAATTTATTACTTAGACTGTTTAAAGAGTTCAGCAAGGGAAAATAATCTCCCAGTCATTTACACAGCACAAAAAGCCCAAAAGAGCAAGGGAAGAAGTCCTATCAGGCTTGTCTCTCTGGTGGGTGTCAGTAGATGACAGCTCCTCATGTCCCACCTCATGTCAGAAAAAAAGAGACCAATCTATACTGCTTGAGTGTATTTTCATATACCTCATAATGAGGGGGCCCTGCCACTGAGGAGTTCTGTTCTGATAAGTATCTGGACCACTTGCTCCCTGTATTTTCCAGCTAAGATCTAACAGGGCCTTTCCCTTAGACTTAGTATCTCTCTCAGATTGTAGAATGGCACATAATAGAAAAGTCTACATCCAAGAGACTTAAATCTTTGGCCTGCCCATGTGCCAGCTGGGCCCTGAATCTCAACAGAGTTGAAACACCTAT
The DNA here is from genome assembly GCA_004027955.1 of Chaetophractus vellerosus. Taxonomy (NCBI): domain Eukaryota; kingdom Metazoa; phylum Chordata; class Mammalia; order Cingulata; family Chlamyphoridae; genus Chaetophractus; species Chaetophractus vellerosus. The sequence goes on from PVKH010009816.1 coordinate 5,070, forward strand.
TCTCCAGTTCATTGAACCCACCCAGAACAAATAACAAGGAGGAGATGATGGACAACCAACATACCAACGAACAGAGAGTTCCTACACTGCAAGCAAGAGAGTCCCATCCATCATCTGTGTGGGATCAAAGGCCCCCTCAATTAAAGGTGGAGTGGGCATCACCATCCCAGAATCCTTGGGCTTGAGGAATGAATGAACTATAGACTAAAATAGACATACTAGTATTCTACTATAGGCATTGTGATTCTAGCAATGGAAGAAATATCAGGTGAGGAAAAAACAGGTGTAATAGAGGGGCATTTTCAGGACTTGGGAATTGTCCTGACATTACAATGACAGATACAGGCCATTGTATATCTTGCCATAACCTACAGAATTGAGTGAGAGTGTAAACTACAATGTAAACTATAACCTCTGCTTAGTGGCAATGCTCCAAAGTGTGTTTATTAATTGCAATGAACATACCACAGTAATGAAAGATGTTGCTAATGTGGCAAAATGTGGGACGTATAGGGAGTGGGGCATATGGGAATCCCCTATATGTTCTAAGTAACATTTATGTAATCTAAGTATCCTTTAAAAAATATAAATAAATAAAAATACAGCAATACTGTAATATTCTTGCATCAATACCAAAGATGTACTGTGTTGACAATAGGGGGGTATGGAAAAAGAGTGCCAAATGTATGCTATGGACCACAGTTTGTAGTAATAGTCTGATGGTATTACGATCTCTAATAAATATTCACCACAGTGTGGTGTGTTGGTGAAGAGGTGTTGTATGGGAATTCTACACATGTGCATGATTATTTTGTAATTTCACAACCTCTGTAATAGAAATATATTTAAAAAATGATGGGGTGGTTTGGGGGGAAAATACACCAAATGTAGGATATGGACTACAGTTAGTAATGTTTTGACGATGCTCTTGCATGGTTTGTAATAAATGTTCCACAACAATGCAGTGTTGGTGGTGGGTTGATGTATGGGACTCCTGTACAATGTTATGCATGTTTATTTTGTAAGTTCACAACTTTTACTACACACATTGCTTTTGTACGTTCATGTATGAACGATATACTCCAATAAAATAAAAAATTAAATAAAAAAAGAAAAGGAAGTTGGTAATGGCAGTTTAACAGGTATATAGGATTTCCCTAACTGTTTCAATTGGCATCTAATTGATAGATCTGTGGACTCCAGTGGGAAAAATGCATATTTGATCAAGACCAATATTGTCAATTTTTTTCTTACTTATACCTCATAAGCCTATCAAAGACTCCTGATAAGAATACTGGCAGGGGAAATCCCGAAATTCATGGCATAGGCATCAGTCCTGATATACATATGAAAATGATCTCCTTCTAAATTCTGGTATTGATCTTGAGAATGTCCCCTGAGAGAGAGTAAATGTGGATGCTGAATGTGATCTGCCACCTTTCCTTGGGAACCAAAAAAGAAACCCTGTGCTCAAAAACAGATAGAGTTCATCTGGCTCATAGGATGGGATGAAAACGTGGGCTGATTCCTTTCATGGGGAAGATATTGATTTAAGTCTTTTATATGAACCTCAAAATTGTTTTATTAAACTGAACCTTTGATTAGATTGGATCAGGTAAAGGCCCTTTGATTATACTGCTCTAGTAGGTTATAACCCTGGGTGGTCTTAATCTTCTTACTAGAGTCATTTTTAAATGGATTAATAAAGACCTGGAGAGACAGAGAGAAACCCTGAGAAGCTGAGAGAGAGGTCCTGGTGAACCCTCCCCTGGAAGTGTTAATAGGTTTGGCAGTTTTAATTCTGTTAGGAATCCCAAAAAGAGAAAGGTTGTTTGTGAACTAATCCACTCCTGTGGGTGTGAGACCTTTTCAAATTGGACTACATTGATGAAGTGTGACTCATATTGAGTCTTTGCCAACTTGCTGGGTCTGATATAAATGGAGACAAAGGAAGAGATAGGTCTTCCATATTTGTTCTTGCCATGGGAAAAAAAAAGAGAGGTTCAAAGAGCTGAGGCCTGATAGATAAGCCATAGCCTGGTAGCTTGCAGCTGAACTTGGGAAGAAGGCAGAGCAGCCAAGCTTGAGAGAGGAGGCCTAGTAAGAGACAACTTTATGCCTGGTTGGCCAGAGCTGAGTTCCAGGAGATGATACAGCTTGGAGGGGAAGACAGAGAACTTGGCAGAGACAGTCCACACTCTTGCTTCAACACATGACAGCTGACTTTCATGAGAAAGCACCTCTTATGGTACCTTGCATTGAACTTTTCATGGCCTTGGAACTGTAAGCTTTTATTCCAAATGAATCCCCTCTTTAAAAGCCAACCCATTTCTAGCACTTTGCATCAGCAGTCTTTTGGTAAACTGAAACAGATGTCTCTCTTTCTGACTGAAAGTTTTGTACTACATGCTGGGTGCTAATAATCTGACAATAAGCCTTTAAAACTCAATTTTTTTTTAAAATTTTACCTATTGTGGGCTGTATATTTAGTTCATCATTTAACATTATTTACTATTTTACATTTCAAGCAACAGGGAGAAAAGTATGTATTTGTGACCACAGGGTGAGTTGCCCAGGGAAGAAAATATTTATTTTCTCCCCTTAGTTGATGAATGTAGAGAAGATTGGCATGTGTGTAAGACAATATAGGATGATGTGTAGGCTATGAAACTTTCTGTCAACATACTACTTAACACAGACTAAGTACTCCATAATAATTGGTAAATTAATTAAATAGAGAAGAAATAGATGGAAGATTGATGTCATTAACATGGTGATGTAAGACTTCCTCTTGAAAAATCTCCCCTTAGAATCAACAAATAAAAGAAGATACACTACTAGCTTGACTTTCAGGAATATGATAAGGACTGAAGAATGACTCCCAAATGCTGCATAGAAAAGAAAGAAAAGCAAACATCAAAATTACATAGGAAATTTGGTCCCAAACCATTCCATAACATTCAGTCCCTCACAGCTTCTGAGACATACAGAGGCAGCATGGCCCAGGTTCCTCCTGCTGTGAATGCAGACCATAGAGTCACTTACAGAAGGAGTTAAAACCCCACACATATCCAGACACAGGGATCTAAAGCCACAGAAATGCCGAGGATAGAAGAAAAGCAGTTGAGGAGTGCTGCATACAAAAGTATCCCCAGGGTAAAAGAGACCTTGGCAGAACTTTTGGCAAGAGGTGCACACATGAAATCCAGTCTGTTTGCTGGACCACTTAAATGCAAAATAAACCTTTCTAGATTGACCCATCTAGGTCCCTGGGGCAGGAAACTCTAATGCAGAAGAACCCAGATGCAGAAAACCCCCATGGATAAAGAAAAAATGGGGGAAAACTGAACTTCTATAAGATAGGACTGATCCAAGACTGAAAAGTATAATGAAAAAGGGACACTGAATGAGACAAATAATTTAAAGAAATGGTAGGAGCTGGGGACAAAATTCTGCACACACACAAAAAGAACAGATCAAGATTCCCAGAAAAGAAACTGAGGATAGGAAGCTTACTCCTGGAGGAGAAATAACTGCATGCAAAGAGGGAAATCTTTAAAAAAATGTATCTCATACACAGAGTAAGAATCACATGCAGAAGAGCTGAGAAAATCTGAAAAGTTAAACAGGGCCTATTCTAAAGACCTAGAACAAGTTGGACCAAGTGTCAAGGAAGAGTATAATACAAAACCAATCAACAATATAACCCTAGGCAAGAGGGAGAACCTGATCTTCAAAGACAATACATAAAAATAATCATATGACCGTATATCAGCAAAAAATTACAAGCCATATTAAGAAACAGAAAGATATGGCTCAGTCAAGGTAATAAATTAAAACTTCAGAGGAGATGAAGATTTTTGAACACCTAATCAAGAAGTTCAAACAAATTTCCTAAATCAATTCAGGGGATGAAGGAAACTATGGATAGAAATAAACAAATGGTGGCTATAGAGCTAAAGGATATTGAGACAATATGTGATCATAAAGAAAAATTCAAGTTTGAAAAGTAGCAGAGCAGAAATTTTAGGTATGAAAGTCACAATAATGGAGATTAAAAATACAATAGAAACATAAAACATCAGATTTGAACAGGCAGAAGAAGAATCAGCTAACTAGAAAACAGGACATTCAAAATTGTACAGTCAGAAGAACAGATAGAGGAAAGTATAGAAAAATTGAGCAGTGTTTCAGGGACTCGAGTGGCAGCATGAAGTATGCATGTATATGCATAATGGGTTCCTCAAAAAGATAAGAGAAGGAAAAGGGGGCAGATAGAATAATTGAGGTAATAATAGCTGAAAATATCCCTATTCTTATGAAAGACATAAATAGACATGACCAAGAAGCACATATACTTCAAACAGAATAAATTTAATAGACCTACTCTGTTACACATACTAGTTTGACTGTCAAGTGACAAAGATATAGAGTGAATTCTGAAAGCAGCAAAAGAAAAACAATTCATCACCAAAAGGGGTCCTCAATAAGTACCAATTTCTCATAAGAAATCATGGAGGCAGCAAGGCAGTGGTGTGATATAATTAAGGTACTGAAAGAGAAATACTGCCAGCCAAATATTCCTTATTCCCCATAACTGTCTTTCAAAGATAAGGGAGAGTTTAAAATAATCACAGGTGAACAGAAACTGAGGGAATATGTTATTACAAGATCTACCCTACAGCCCTACAGGAATTACTGAAGGGATTTTTTCAGGTTGAGTGGAGAAGGCAGGAAAGAGTGGCTTGGAATAGTGTGAAGTAGTGAAGCTCTTCAGTAAAGGTAAATAAAAGTGTAAATGCAAACCCCAGTAGTACTGTATACTCAAGTTAAAACTCCACTCTTTAATTCCTATAAGAGTCAGAATACAAATGAACAGGAAAAAGTCATATTTCCTGAAATAGGGCATGCAAAATCTAAAGAGGTAGTGTGGGATAACAAAAATATATAGAGGGGAAATAGAGAAATATGGGAACTGACCACAATGGAATGAGTTTGGAAATTAATAACAATCAGACAACTGGCAAATCCACAAATATATGGAAGTTAAATAGCACTGTCAAATAATCAATATGTCAAAGGACAGATCAGTAGATATCTTGAAATGAGTGAAAATGAGAACTCAGTATATCAAAACTTATGGGATGCAATAAAAGCAGTACTGAGAGACAAGTAGAGTTCTTTAAATGTTTATATTAAAAAAGAAGAAAGCTAAACTAAAAGACCTAACTGCACACCAGGAAAAAGAGAGAGAGTGAGAGAAAAAAAAACACAAAAACAAAATAGCAATCCAAACACAAAAAAATAGAAAGAAGAAAAATGAAAGTTAGAGCAGAAATAAATGAAATAGGGAATTAAAAAACAATGGAGAGCATTAACAAACTGAAGAATTGGTTATTTGAAATGATCAATAAAATTGGCAAAACTTTAGTCTGACTAACAAGTGAAAAAGAGATAAGATGCAAATAAATATAATCAGAAATGAGAGGGAATACACATATAGTGACCCACAAAAATATAAAGAATTGTAAGAGGACACTTTGATCAACTGTATGTGAACAAATTGGACAAACTAGAAGAGAGGGACAAATACCTAGAAACACACAAAAAACCTGCACTCATTCTAGAAGAAATAGATGATCTTAACAGACCAATTACAAGTAAAGGGATTGAATCAGTCATCAAAAACCTCAGAACAAGTAAAAGCCCAAGACCAGATGTCATCACAGGTGAATTGTACCAAATATTCCAAGAACAATTAGTACCTATCCTGTTTAAATTCTTCCAAAAACTGAAGAGGAGACAATGCTACATAATTCATTCTTCGAGACCCATAACATGCTCACACCAAAGCCAGATAAAGACATAGGGGAAAAAATTACAGATCTATCTCTCTTATGAATACTGATGCAAAAATCCCCAACAAAGTACTATCAATTCTAATCCTACTGCAAATTAAAAAAAAAATTATACACCATGATCATGTAGGATTTATACCAGTTATGAAGGGTGGTTCAACATAAGAAAATCAGTAAATTTAATACGCCATATTAACAAAACAAAGGGGAGAGAAAACACATGTTCAACTCAATTAATGTAGAAAAGACACTTGACTAAATCCAGCATCATTTCTTGATACAAACTCCTACAAAAATAAGAATAGAAAAAAACTTCCTCACTATGATAAAGGACATAACTTAAAAACCCACTTCTAACATTGTATTTTATGGTGAAAGATAGAAAGCTTTTCCTCTAATATGTAGAACAAGATAAGGGTGCCCACTGTTATCCTTGTTATTTCACATTGTGCCGGAAGATCCAGCCAGAACAATTAGGGAAGAAAAAGAAATAAAAGCCATTCAAATTGTAAAGGAAAAACATAAATTTTACTATTTGCAGTAGCCATGATCCTATATATAGAAAGTCCCCAAAACTGCAACAAAGCTACTGGACCTCATAAACAAATTCAGCACACTGGTAATGAGCAATCTGAGGAAGATACCAAGAAAAAATCCATTTACAATAGCCAATAACAGAATCATATATCTAGAAATATTTTAATAAAGGGTATAAACTATGAAACATTGCTAAAAAGCAATCAAATATGTCCAAATAAATGGAAGAACATTATATACTCATAGATTCAAAGACTAAATATTGTCAAGATGTCAATTCTACTAAAAATGATTTAATGATTCAACACAAATCCCCTCAAAATGTCATCAGCCTATTTGAAGAAATGGAAAAGCCTATCATCAAATTTATTTGGATGTTGCCAAAGGAGACTTGGATAGCCAAAACCATCTTGAAAAGGAAGATCAAAGTTGGAGGACACATACTTTCTGACTTTAAAATTTATTACAAAGCTATAGTGGTAAAAACAACATGGTATTGCCAAAAGGGTAGTTATAAAGACCAATTAAATTGAATGAATTCAGAAACAGACCCACATATCTATGGCCAATTGATTTTTGAGAGGTCCACTCAATTAGAAAAGAATAGTCTCTTCAACAAATGGTGCTGGAATAACTGGATATAAATATGCAAAAGAATGAAGATGAACCCTTTCCTCACACCGTATACAAAAATTAACTGAAAATGGATCAAGCACTTAAATATAAGATATAAGAACTAGGATTATAAAACTTCTAGAAGTAAATGCAGGGAAGCATCCTCAGAATCTTGTGTTAGGCAATGCTTTCTTAGACTTTACACTGAATATACAAGCAACAAAAGAAAAAAAAATAGATAAATGAAACTATATAAAATTCAAATATTTTGGCTGCCTTTTCAGCCTTTTGCATTTTGATGTGCAAAAGTGTTGAATTTTGAGGAGTTCCCATTTATCTATTTTTTTCTTTTGTTGCTCGTGCTTTGGGTGTAAGGTTTAAGAAACTACCACCTACCACAAGTTACTGAAGATGTTTTCCTACATTTTATTCTTGGAGTTTTATGGTTGTTGTTTTTATATTTAAGTTCTTGATACATTTTGAGTTAATTTTTGTGTAAGGTGTGAGACAGAAGTCTTCTTTGTTAAAAGGCTGAAAAGGCAGTCGATTCAATGGGAGAAAATATTTGGCAATCACATATTTGATAAGGGTTTAATATCCATGATATATAAGGAGATGATATAACTCTAATATAAAAAGACAAATTACTGGATCAAAAATGGGCAAAAGACTTGAAAAGACAACTGTCCAAAGAAAAAATGCAAATGGTGAAGAAACACATGAAAAAATATTCAAAATCACTAGCCATTAGGGAAATGCAAATCAAAACTGCAATGAGATATCATTTCACACCTATTAGACTGGCCACTATTGAAAAGTCCAAAAACTGTAAATGTTTGAGAGGATGTGGATAAATAAGAACCTTATTCACTGTTGGTGGGAATATTGAATGGTACAGCCACTGTGGAGGACTGTTTGGAACTTCCTAAGTAAGTTGAATATAGACATTGCCATAGGACACAAAAATAGCATTGTTAGGTATATACCCAGAAAAACTGAGAGTGGTGACACAAATAGACATTGGCATACCGATGTTCATAGCAGCATTATTCACAATAGCTGAAAGTTGGAAACAACCCAGGTGTTGATCAATTGATGAATGGATAAACAAATTGTGGAGTATACACCCAATGGAATATTAAGCAGCTGTAAGAAGAAATGAAGTCATGAAACATTTGACCACATGGGTGAACCTGGAGGACATTAGGTTGAGATAAACAAGCCAGACACAAAAGGACAAACATTTTATGATTGCCCTGTTAGGAACTAAATATATTCTGTGAAATATAAATATATTATGTGAAATATAAATATATTATGTGAAATATGAATATGGGTAAAATTGCATATATAAGACCATTTTTCTTTGAAGCTGAAAAATTGTAAGTTAATAGTACAAAATATTAATATCAGACAAAAAGAAAGCATTATACTAAGCGAAAGAGACCAGACATAGAGTAATACATATTGTATGAATCTATTTATATGAATTGTAAATATTAATCAATTTTTAAAGATGAAAGGAGATTAGTGGTTATGTAGGTCTATGAAATGAATGCTAAGAGGTGTGGAGTCATTCTTTTGGAGTAATGAAATTGTTCTAAAATTTTTGAGATGTTGAATGTATAACTTTGTGATTATACTAAAAGCCAGTGATTATAAACTTTAGATAGTATAGCCAGAAACAGCAGCTATGTACAGTGGGGGAAGCATAGACAGATTGAGAGGTGAGGAGTTTCCTTGTTTGTTTGTTTGTCTGTTTTTTGTTTATTAGTATTATTACTAAAATAATGAAAATGCTCTAGTAATGACTGAAGTGATGAACACACAACTATTTGACTATAGCAAATATCACTGATTGTACACTTTGGATGAATTGTATGCTTTATTAATATGTATCAATAAAACTGATATGTTTAAAAAAAATCACTACATACAACTAAGTAAGCATATGAAATAGAATTATGCACCTAATTGACCATACTGAACACAGCAGTTGTTGAGTACCTTCACTAAATTCAACCTACCACGAAACAAGGATACATTCTTGCTATGGAACTAATTAAATAATAGTATCTACTTGAAAAAAAAAAAACTTTGGGCATCAAAGTACTTTATCATGACAGCAAAAAGACAGTCTACAAAATGGGAGAAAATATTTGGAAACCATATATCCAAAAAGAGTTTAAAATCAATAATATAAAAAGAATCCTACAACTCAACAATGAAAAGACAAACCACCCAATTATAAAAAATGGCAAAGGACTTGAATAGATATTTCTCCAAAGACAATATACAATTGGCTAATGAGTACAGGAAAAGATGCTGAACGCCATTAGCTGTTAGGGAAATATAAATCAAAACCAAAATGAGATACCATTTCAAACCCACTAATAGCTACTATTAAAAAAAAACCAGAAAATTACAATTATTGGAGATGATGTAGAGAAATAAGAACTCTGATTGATTGCTGGTAAGAACATAAAGTGGTGCAGCCACTGTGGAAGAAAGTTTCCAGTTCCTCAGAAAGTTAAGTATGGAATTATCTTGTGACTTGACAATGCCTCTCTTCAGTATATACCCAAAATAACTGAAAGCAGGGACTTGAACGATATTTGCACACTGATGTTCATAATGGCATTATTCAATTGCAAAAAGATGGAAGCAATCCAAGTGTCCATCCACTGATGAATGGATAAAATAAATGTGGTATATGCACACCATGGAATATTAGTCAGCATTAAAATGGAATTAAGCTCTGATTTATGCAACAAAATGGATGAACCTTGAAGAAGTCATGGTAGTGAAATAAGCAAGGAATAAAAGGACAAATATTATATTATCTCACTGATTTGAAATAATTAGAATAAGGAAACTCATAGAGTCAGAATCTAAAATATAGGTTACCTGGGACTAGGTTGGCATTATGGAATAGGGCATTAATGTTCAAATTGCACAGAATTTCTCTTGGGGTTGGTTGTAAGATTTTAGTAATGGATCATGGTGAAGGTGGCCCAACACTGTGAATGTAATTAACAGCACTGAATTATATTTGTGAATGTGGTTAAAATGGAAAATTTTAGGTTGTATATTTGTTACTAGAATGAAAATAATAAGAAAAAAACAGAACTGTATAACACATAGAACCCTATTTTAAACGATGGATTATAGTTAATAATATAATTTTTAAAATGTTCTTTCATATATTATAACAAATATATCTCACCAATGCAAGTTGTTAATTATAGGGTGGTATGTGAGAACTCTGTATTTTATATATTTTATCCATGATATTTCTATAAACTTACAAATTCTCTTTAAAAATTATTAATATAAAAGAAGCAATGTATGGCTGGAACACTCTGACAATATTTAATTTGATGCTATCATATTTTGAAAGAAAAATGTTTTGATGTAAAATTTTTGTTTCATTTTCCCTAAATGTCAAGCAAACAAATTTTGATATAGTGTCATATTTCAAAGAATACTGTAATTTAGGTTATTTATAGAAAGTTTTGAAATATGGACAAATTCATTGCATGCTTTAAATTTGGGAAACCACCATAAAATCTATGTTTATAATAGCACACCAAGAATATTTAGTAAAAATCCAATGTATTTCAAAAGACTAATCTTATCTCTAAGGAATGAGAGTGGATGTGGGCTGCCTATCTCTTTTCTGTATCTAATTATCAATGGCAAGGATGTCTTGATTGTTTATGTCATGGTCTTGCTACATGGACCTTCTTTATGTCTGAGTGAGATATATCACAAAGGGCATACTGTTGGTAGACGTTCCCATGACCTAAGAATTACAGGAATGTATTAATCAATGTTTTTTTGTTTTTTTTTTAAATTTTTTAAAAATTTTTATTACATATCCCCCTCCCCCTTTCTGCTTGCTCTTGCTGTGTGTCCATTCTTCTGTGTTTATCTTTTTTTTTTTAAAGATTTATTTATTTTATTACATATCTCCCCTTCCCCCCGCTGCGGCGATGCGCCGAGAGTGGTCACTGCGCAGGCGCTGCTTTCCCCGCTTGTGGGGGGTCTCTGCATCCGTTCACAGCTGGCTTTCAGTTCGCGGGTGGCTGGTTGCAATCCATCCGCGGGCGACCTGCCCTGCCCGTGGCGGCTCTGGCCATGTTTGTGGCAGCTTCTTGCCCTGCCCACAGCGGCTTGCCATTCTCAAGGTGGTCTGCCCGCTAGGAGAGGTCCCCGGGAATCAAACCCGGGGCCTCCCATGTGGTATGCCGGTGCCCTATCCACTGGGCTATCAAGCCAGCCCCTCTTCTGTGTTTTTCTATGTCTGCTTCTTGTCTCCCCCCATCTTTGCGGTGAAGTGCCGAGTCGGCCCTCCATGGTGGCGGCTTGCTCTGTTCAAGGGTGGCTCCATTCCATTTTCACGGGAGGCTCTGCTCCATGTTTTGTGGGCAGCAGTCCTCCATGTTTTTTGTGGGCTGCCCGGATTCTGCAGTTCGCAGGCTGCAGCTCCGCTTTTCATGGGTGACTTTACCATCCCTGTAGGGGCTCCGTCCTGCCCATGGCGGCTTTTTGCCTTGCCCATGGTAGCTCTGCCCTGCCCACAGCAGCTTGCCTTTCTCAAGGCCGTCTGCCTGCTCGGAGAGGTCCCCAGGAACTGAACCTGGGGCCTCCCATGTGGTACCCCAGTGCGCACTTTATCCACTGAGCTATCTAGCCGGGCCCTCAATGTTTTTAATAATCATATTATTAAAAGAGTGATAATGTGAGAATGTCAAATGGTGGTAGAAATTTTTATATTAATTAGGAAGTTCCTTAAAGAGTTAAATATAGAATTATCATAAAACTCAATAAAGCTACTCCTAAGTGTATAACCATAGAAACTGAAGACTCAAATGGATAATTGCACACTAATGTTCACGGTAGCATTACTCACAATAGCCAAAATGTGGAAACAGCCTAATTTGGGATGAATGGTAAAATACTTTTGGTACATACCCAAAATGGAATAGTATTCAGCCATCTGAAGGAGTGAAATTCTGAGAAATGCTGCAACATAAGTGACCTTTGAAAACATTATTCTCAATGAAATGAGCCAAGACACAAGGAGAAATACACTGTGATTTCACTTATAAATGAAATATGTAAAATAGCAAATTCATAGAGACAGAAAGTAGATTAAAGTTTACCAAGGGATGGGGAGAGGGGAGAATATGCAGTTGTTTAGTGGTTATAGAGTGTTTGTAAATGTTGGAAATTTATAATTAAAAATAATTAAAAAGAGTGAAAATGTATGTGAATCTCTTCTCACACTTTGATATATAATATGAGATCAACAAATTTTGCTAATTTTATTATTACAAATTGAATCATAACATATAAATCATAGTCAGGAAAACCACATATTCCTTAGGAATGGGGAAAATGAGAGAAAATGGAAACAGTAGGAACCAAGATCTCAAAAAGATATGAATGATGAATTATTAAAGTAGGGATGGATTAAGAAAACTCACAAGTAATTTTCAAGAGGGCATCTGTTATGTAGCTAGATATGTTGCCTTTGCTTTTGGTTTCATATCTAAAATTCCTCTGCCAAATCCAAGGACTTGGAGATATACCTTCACATGTTCCTCTCTGATATTGATCATTTTAGCTCTTAGATTTTTGTCTTCAATTCTTTTTAATTAACTGTTGTATATGGCAAATAATTACAGATCCAACTTCATTATTTTTTGCACATGCACATCTTGTCCTATCAGCATTTGTTGAAAAGACTACACATTGCCCACTGAATGGTCTTTTCACCATTGTCAAAAACAAAACAGAACCCATTGAGCATAAATATGAGAGATTATGTTTGGGCTCTAAATTCTATTCCATTGATGTATATATCAATATCACTATATATATATTAATATCAATGAGCATTTTTATTATTTCAATAATAATAATAAAGAAAAAAAAGACAAAGAAAAAAACAAGAAAATTCCTCAACTCTCAAACTCTCAACACTTCCCCCACTGTACATAGCTGCTGTTTTGGGCTATTCTGTGAATAACCAATGGCTTCCAGTATAATCACAATGTTGTACATTCAACATCTTAAATTTCAAGAACAATTTCTTTATTCCAAAAAGAAAGACTCCATACCCCTTAGCATTCCTTCCTTAGACCTACATAACAACTAATCTTTCATTTTTATAAAATGATTTATATTTATATTTTATGTAAATGGATCCATACAATGTCTAGTACTCTGTATCTGGTTTCCTTTACTTATCATAATTTTTTTGCCTGATATTCACATTGTGAAGTATTAACTTAAATTTGTTCACCTTTCAGGAAAAATGGTCTTATATATGCGATTCTATCCATATTCTTACTGTACATAATATATTTAGTTCATAATAGGTCAATCAAACATTATTTATCCTTTTGTTTCTGGTTTGCATCACTCAACATAATGTCCATGAGGCTCATCCATATTATCATATATTTCACGACTTCATTTCTTATTTTTTTTTAGATTTATTTTTTATTTATTATA
>PVKH010009817.1:0-18607 GCA_004027955.1 Chaetophractus vellerosus
TCCTCTCTCACACAAATGCCTTACCAGTAAATCTAGAGTCTTTGCTACTTCTTGCTCAGTAGGTCCTATCAACATGATATCATCAATATAATGGACCAGTGTGATGTCTCATGGGAGGGAGAGGCGATCAAGGTCCCTGTGGACAAAATTATGGCATAGGGATGGAGAGTTGATATACCCCTGAGGCATGACAGTGAAAGTATACTGCTGGCCTTGCCAGCTGAAAGCAAACTGTTTCTGGTGGTCCTTACTAATGGCAATTGAGAAAAAAGCATTTGTCAGATCAACAGCTGCATACCGGGTAGCAGGGGAAGTGTTTGATTTGTTCAAGGAATGATACACATCAGGGACAGCAGCTGCAATTGGAGTCACCATCTGGTTAAGTTTATGATAACCTACTGTCATCCTCCAAAAACCATCTGTTTTCTGCACTGACTAAATAAGAGAATTGAATGGGGATGTTGTGGAAATCACCACCCCTGCATCTTTCAAATTCTTGATGGTGGCACTAATCTCGGCAACCCCTCCAGGAATCCGATATTGCCTTTGATTTACTATTTTGCTAGGCAGGGGCAGTTCTAGGGGTTTCCACTTGGCCTTTCCAACCATAACAGCCCTCACTCCACAAGTCAGGGATCCAATGTGGGGATTCTGCCAGTTACTGAGTATGTCTATTCCAATTATGCACTCTGCAACTGGGGAAATAACCACAGAGTGGGTCTGGGTACCCAGTGGACCCACTATGAGATGGACCTGAGCTAAAACTCCATCAATCACTTGACGTCCATAAGCCCTGACCCTGACTAGTGGACCACAGTGACATTTTGGGTCCCTTGGAATTGATGTGACTTCTGTGCCAGTGTCTAATAATCCCCAAAATGTCTGACCATTTCCTTTTCCCCAATGCACAGTTACTCTGGCAAAAGGCCGTAGATCTCCCTGGAGAAAGGTGGGAGCAAGATTAACCGTATACATTTTTGGCAGTTTAACAGGATCCTTTCCCAGGGGGAAACAGCCTTCTCCTCATTCAAGGGCTCTGGGTGTAAACTGTCTCAAGTGTCAGAATTGATTAAGGGGCCGTGATTATCTACGTCTGTAATTTGAGTTAAGGTTTTGTTCACTTGACCTAGAACTCTTCTGCTCATACAGATCCAGAAGAAATTTAGTAGGCTGCCCATCTATTTCACTTCTAGTTACCCCATGATCTATTAGCCAGCGCTATAACTCCACACGACTCAGACTATTCTGTGTGTTGTTTTGAATCTTTCATTGTGGTAGCCACACCCACCTTGCCTTTGGCGATTCACAGCAGATACTTGACTTTTACCTGACTGAGATCCAATCATCTCCATAATGTTTAAGGATTCCCATTCCATTACAGCCCTTGCTACAGTAATATCTGGACTGCAGAGAAGAGCAACCACAGAGCTCTTCAGAGAAGATGGGGTTAGCCTGACAAATTTATTCCTCACAGTCCTGGTTAAAGGTGTGTCCTCTGGACATTCCTGTGTTGGATGGGTGTTTCTCAAATAGTAAATCCATTCTAGCATTCCAATCTCTCTAAGCCTTTGAATCCCCTAGTCTACAGTATACCATGGCAAATCAGGCATCTCAACATCACACATGCTAGGCCATCGTTTGGTCCATGTTTCAGTCAGCCACCCAAACAAACTGTTAGAGCCCTTTCTAACCCCTCAAGCTACAGTGTTGAATCCAGAATTTCTCCTTAGTGGGCCCATATCAATAAATGCAGGCTGATCCATCTTTATATTCCCTCCACCATTATCCCCTACCCTTAGTATCCATTCCCACACATATTCTCCTGATTTCTGTCTGTATAAGTTAGAAAACACATGCAGTTCATTCTGAGTATAATGAATTCCTCATGGGTCACACTTTGTATTTCACCTTTGGGGGCTTGTTGTGATTTTAGTCTAGTAATAGGTCTGGAAGACAGGAGGGGTGGAGGGGTTGGGTAAGGAGAAGGATTAGAGATGTCTTGCAGGCTACTGACCTCAGGGCATTCCTTTGCATTTTCTTCTGGTGAGACAGGGTTAATCTCTTTGGGAAGGGTTTGAAAGGCAGATTCCTCAGGGCAGGGTGGAGGCTGGCCAGTGCATACTGGAGTTTGGCTGGTAACTGCCTCATAGCTGAGAGGAGGTCCAGACACCCTGGGGCAGGCTGGAGGCTGGGCAGTACATGCTAGAATTTGGCTGGTACCCACCTCAGAGCTGGAAGGAGGTCCAGACTCCCTGGGGCATGCCAGAGGCTGCACAGTAGAGGCTTCAGTTTGGCTGGCACCAACCTCATAGCTGGAAGGAGGTCGTGACTCCCTGGGGCAGGCTGGAGGCTCAATGCTACAAGTTTGACAAAGTGTGGTCTCCACAGAGCAGGCTGTAACAGGTTTATCTGGTAAAGTCTCAGCAGAATTTAGAGTTCCAATGTCCCCAATAATATCATTATCATACCATAGGTCTCCATCCCAATCCTCGGGGTTCCACTCCTTTCCAATCAACGCCCTCACTTTAATTGCAGAAACCGTGCGAGGTTGAGATTTTAGTTTCTTCTGTAGTTCTGCTACTCGTACAATGAGTGCCTGAGTTTGATTCTCAGATTTCTCAAGTCTTTGGCTACAGGAGTAGAGATTTTCTTTCAAGGCACACAGAGAAACTTTCATATCATTCATATGGCATTTAAGTTCCAATTTTTTAGACTTTAGCTCATCCCTTTCTTTTTTAACTGTATCTAGAGTATCTAAAAGGAGCCAGCCAACATCATTATACTTTTTTATGCTGCAAAATTCTGTTAAAGTATTGAAAACACTGTCGCCCAGATCCTTGCTTTTTATAAGCGAGGAAGTAGGGGAATCCAGTGAGGCTATATTGCGTGTCTCTATTGCCAGCTCACACCATGGACTCTTAGCAACCTCTTCATTATTGGAAAGGGAGTCGTTATTACCCTTGAATTCAATTAGAATAGAGAACCATCTCAGATATCCCATGTTTAAGACTCTGTTCCTCAAGAACCTCTGCCAGTACCAGCTGTTCTAGTGAGGGTTCTCTCAGGAAACAGAATCAACACGAGATATCTGTTAAAAATATAAGATTTTATAAGAGTCTCTCCCATGACCATGGGGATACACAAGTCCAGGTTCTGCCGGCAGGCTGCAAGCTGGGGGCTCCAAAGAAAGACTGATGAAGGGTCCTCCATGGGTTCCTGGGAGAAGTTTGCTGTCAAAGGACGAGCTGGGAAATTCTCTCTGAATGTTGAAATCAGTTCCCTTTTATGGCAGTCAACTGAATGGATAAAAGTGTCATCCATTCTTGATCCAATCTCGCTGATTGATGTAGATGTAATCAGCCATCCATGCAGCAAACTCAATTAGCCCAGTGCTTGCTGGATCTAATAGCTGGGCACAATTACCTGGCCAAGTTGACACATTAGCCTAACCATCACAGAGCTCTTCCAGTTCAATGTTCCATGGGGTTTTCTAAGGAGACACTTTTGCCCTAGACCCAGAGTCCTCCATGGAGGTGGTAACCATAAGGGCCCATGGGTCATGCTCTGACTCCCACTTGGGTTTCTATACATTCCCAAGGCCAATGTGGAGTATGTGTCTATTCCAGTTAAAACAAATTGCTGCCCCTTCCATGATGGAAGTAGTTCAATGTAATTAACCTGCCAGCAGGTAGCAGGCTGATCACCTCAGGGAAAGATGCCATATCAGAGGCTGAGCGTGGGTCTCTGCTGCTGGCAGATTTGGCACTCAGCAGTGGCTATAGCCAAGTCAGCCTTGGTGATGGGGAGTCCTTGTTGCTGAGCCCATGCATAACCTCCCCCCCTATCTACATGGCCACTTTGTTCATGAGCCTATTGGGCAATGATATGAGTAGCTGGGGAAAGATGCTGAGCATTAGTCACAGAACAGGTCATCTTAATCACTTGATTATTAAAATCTTTCTCTGCTGAAGTTACCCTCTGGTGAACATTCACATGGGACACAAATATTTCATGTTTTTTACCCACTCAGAATGGTCTATCCAATACCTCTTCCCCAGATGGCTTTGTCACCAATATTCCAATCATGTTCCTTCCAAGTTCCTGACCAACCAGCCAAATATTGGAAACAGCCCACAAAGCAGTGTACAAATGTACCTCCAGCCATTTCTTCTTCCAAGCAAAAATAACAACCAGGTGCACTGCTCAAAGTTCTGCCCACTGGGTGGATTTGCCCTCATTGCTGTCCTTCATGGACATCCCAGAAAGAGGCTGCAGTTTTGCATAGTACCCTGTTTGGTGGTACCTGATTATCTCACAGAAACATCTGTAAACCAGGCCTGAGTTTTCTCTTCCTCAGTCCACTGATTATAAGGAACTCCCCAAGAGAACAAAGAGAAGGTAACATGGCAGGAGTGTTGACTATGGGAATTTGGGCTACTCCTGCTTGTAACATACTTGTGCCATCATGATCCACTTGATCCCTATCTTGTATATATCACTTTCACTTTATTATGGAGTGCTGTTGTGGATGCCCAACTCTGTGGTTTGGTGGGTCACACATTACATAGCTCATGATAGGCAACTCAGGCTTCATGGTAACTTGGTGGCCTATGGTTAAGTGTTCAGTCTCTACTAAGCCCCAATAGTAGGCTAAAAACTGTTTCTCAAAAGGGCAGCATCTGCAGAAGACAATAGAGCTTTGCTTCAAAATCCTAAGTATCTATGTTGTAATTCTTCTAGAGGGTCCTGCCAAAAGCTACAGTCAACATCTCTATTTGCTACTGACATTTCCAGCACCATTGGATCTGCTGGATCATATGGCCCATGTGGTAGTACAGCTTGAATAGCAACCTAGGCCTGTCACAGAGCCTCCTCTTGTTCTGGTCCTCAGTGAAAACTAGCAGTTTTTCTGGTCACTAGGTAAAAGGGCTGGAGTAGCACACCCAAAAGAGGAATGTGTTGTCGCTAAATCTGAAGAGAATAACTAAGCATTGTGCCTCTTTTTTTGGTTGTAGGAGAGGCCAGATGTAACAGGTTATCCTTCACTTTAGAAGGGATATCTTGACATGCCCCACCCCACTGGATACCTAGAAATTTCACCGAGGTGGAAAGCCCCTGTATTTTTGCTGGATTTATCTCCTATCCTCTCTTATGCAAGGGCCTTAACAATAAGTCTAGAGTCATTGATAATTCTTGCTCACTAGGTCCCTTCAACATGATATCATCAATATAATGGACCAGTGTGATATCTTGTAGGAGGGAAAGATGATCAAGGTCCTTACAGACAATATTATGACATAGGCTGTAGAGTTGGCATACCCTTGAGGCAGGAGAGTAAAGTTATATTGCTGGCCTTGCCAGTTGAAAATAAACTGTTTCTGGTGGTCTAATGGCAATTGAGGAAAAAGCATATGTCTGGTCAATAGCTGCATAGCAGGTACCAGGGAGTGTATTGATTTGCTCAAGCAATGTTACCACATCTGGGACAGCAGCTGTGATTGGAGTCACCAATAATGTACTGTCATCCTCCAAAAACCATCTGTTTTCTGCACAGGACAAATAGGAGATTTGGATAGGGATGTGGTGGGAATCACAAGCCCTGCATCCCTCAGATCCTTGATGGTGGGACTAATCCCTGCAATCCCTCCAGGAATCTGGTATTGCTTTTGTTTGCTATTTTGCTAGGCAGAGGCAATTCTAGTGTCTTCCACTTTGCCTTTCCAAGTATAATCACCTTTATTCCACAAGTCAGGCATCCAATGTGTTGTTTCTGCCAGTTACTGAATATGTCTATTCCAATTATGCATTCTGGAACTGGGGAAATAACTGCAGAATGGGTCAGGGGACCCACTGAACCAACTGTGACATGGACTTGAGCTAAAACTCCATTAATCATGTGACTTCCATAATCCTCTACTCTGACTTGTGGACCACAGTAATATTTTTGGTCTCCTGGAATTAATGTCACTTCTGAGCCAGTGTCTAATAATTCCCAAAATGTCTGATCATTTCCTTTTCCCCAATGCATTTTTACTCTGGTCAAAGGCTGTAGGTGTACTTAAGGAAAGCTGGAAGGAAGGTTAACAGTATAAATTTTTGGCAGTTTAACAAGATCCTTCCCCAAGGGGACCTGACCTGCTCCTTATTCAAAGGGCTCTTTGTCTATAAATTGTCTCAATTCCAGGAATTGATTAAGGAGCCATGATGCTCTGGGTCTGTAATTTGAGTAGGGTTTTGTTCATTCAACCTAGAATGCTACTGCTTATATAGAACAAGTAGGAATTTAGTAGACTGCCCATCTATTCCACTTCTAGGTACCTCATTGTGGCAGTTTGTTATTATTTATGAATCCCCCAAAAAGATACTGGATTGTGTTTGTAATATGATCTGTTCCTCTGAGCATATTAGATTGTATTAATTTCAGAGGTTTCAGTTTTACTTGATTAAATTATGATTAGGGCTTTGATTTGACCACATCAATAGGATTCTGAGTCCCCACCCCCTTGGTGTGGGGGAACACACAGATAAAATGACATGGCAGAAGAGAGAGGTTTTCCAGCCATTGGCCTGATGCTATAGTTTACAGCTGGACTTGTGGAGAGAGCAGAGTAGCTGAGCCCATAAATAAACAAGCCTTTGGAAGAGAGATGGGACTTCGGCCAGCCTACTGTTGATGAAGAAGAAGCTGTATCCACAGAGCCTTAACAAGGAAGGGCTGAACCCTTTCAGATAGCATCCTCCATCTTGTTTCAACACATGGCAACAGACTTTGGGTGAGGAAGTAATTTTGAATTGGACTCTTTAGGGCCTTGTGTCTGTAAGTTTCTACCCCAAATAAATACCCTTTATAAAAGCCAACAGATTTCTGGCATTTTGCCTCAGCACATCTTTGACTAATACACCCATATTCTATTAGCCAATGCCATAGCTCTATGCAACTCTGACTCTTGTTTGCTGCTTTGAGTCTGCCTTTCATTGACATGTCCTCCTTGTTTTTGGTGATTAACTGCTGACAGTTGACTTTTACTGAGATCTGATCATGCCCATAATGTTTAAAGATTTTAGTTCCATTATGGCAGTTCCTACAGTAATATCTGAACTACAGAGAAAAGCAACTACAGACCTGTTCAGGGAAGATGGAGTTAGTCTTACAAATGTATTCCTCACAGTCCTGGTTAAAGGTGTGTCCTGGCATGGGTAGCAGGTCTTAAGTGGTAAATCCATTATAGCATACCAGTCTCTCTAAGCCTTTGAATTCACTCTTCTACAGTATAACAGGGTAAATCAGGCATCTTGACCTCTATGTCATCTTTTGGTCCATATTTCTGCCAGGAAGTCAAACAAACTTTTAGAGATCTTTCTAACCCCCTGAGCTACAGCATTGCATCCAGAATTTCTGCTTAGTGTGCCCATATCAATAAATTCATCCTGATCTAACTTTATATTCCTTCCAACATTTTTCCAGCCCCTTAATATCCATTGCTACACATATTCCCCTGATTTCTGTCCATATAAGTTGAAAAACTCATGCAGTTCTTTTAGAGTATGACATACTTCTTCATGGGTCACACTTTGTAATTCACCTTGGGAGATTATTGTGATTTTGGTCTAGCAATAGGTCTCAAAGAGAAGTGGAGTAGTGGGTATGGGTAAGGAAAAGAATTAGAAATGCCTTGCAAGCTCACTGCATTCTTTTTCATTTTCATCTAGTGAGGCAAGATTAATCTCTTCAGGCAGGGGTTGGGAGGGAGGTCCCTCAGGGCAGGGTGATGGTTGGGCAATGCATGCTGGTGTTTGGCTGGTACTTGCATAAAGGCTGAGAGGAGGCCCAGACACCCTGAGGCAGTCTGGGGCTGGGAAATACAAGCTTGATATTGTGTGGTCTCAACAGGGCAGGCCAACACAGGTTTATCTGGCAGTCTCAGCAGAATGTAAGATTCCAATGTCCTCATGTATGTCATCATCATCCCATGTGCATCCTTTCCAACCAATGCATTCACTTTAACAGCAGACACCATGAGAGGTTGAGATTTTAGTTTCCTTTGTAGCTCTGCTAATCCTAAAAAGAGACTCTGAGTCTGATTTTCAGATATCTCAAGACTGTGGCTACATGAAACAAGATTTACTTTGAAACACATAGAACTTTTCACATCATTCATGTGGCATTTATGTTGCAAATTTGAAGACTTTAGCTCACCCCTTTCTTTTGTAACTATATCCAGAGTATCTAAGAGAGGCCAGCCAAAACCATTGTAACTTTTAATTCCACAAAATTCTGTTAAGGTATTGAAAACACTCTCACCCAGATTCTTGCCTCGTAAAAGTATGTAGGTAGGAGAATCCAGTGGTAATATTTTGCATATCTCTATTGCCAACTCATGCCATAGATTGTTTGTGGCCTCCTGATTATTGGATAGAAATTCATTAGTATCCTTGAGTCCAATTAGAGAAGACAGCCAATTCCAAAACTCCCAGAACCATTTCAGGAATCCCATGTTTAAGATTTTGTTTCTCAAGAAGCACTCCTGTTACCATGAAGCTCTGTTACTCAGGTTTCTCTAGGGAAATAGAATTGACAGAAGATATCTGTAAATAGTATGAGTTTTTATAAAATTCTCTCACATGACCATGGGGATGCACAAGTCCAAATTCTACAAGAGGGCTGCAATCCAGGGGCTCCATGAATTTTCTTGATGAGTTCCCAGGAGATTTTGGCTGTCCAAAGTTGAGCTGGAAAATCTCCCTGAATGCTGAAATCACTTCCCCTGTTAAGGTATTCAACTGATTAGATAAAACTTCACTCATTACTAATGTTAATCTCTTCAGTTGATTGTAGATATAACCTGCCATTTATGTAATAAACTTGCTGATGACTGAAGCCCCATTAATATCTTTGTATTATAATTAAATCAGTGCTTGCTTGACTACACAACTAGGCAGAATTACCTGGTAAATTTGACACATTAGCTTAACCATTACAGGAATTTAAAATATTGGTAAGTAAGAATTGCAAAGAAAAAACACTAATGTACTTAGAGTGATATATGTTTCTGGAGTAAAATATTTCTAGTAAAAATATGTTTTAATTACCTTCTTACCAGCATTTACCTGATGAGAGTTTTATAAAGGCCAGTTGGTTGCTAATGTTAGTTTTTAAAGTTGGTACAAAATGCAAACTCTATCCTCTGCATCATTTAGGAGACTTTTCCACAAAAAGTCAATGAAAACATTTACTTCATTAGCAGAAAATAGTTCAAATATTCAAAATAATTTTAAGAAGGATTTTCTTGGCATTGACATCAGAATGTAGACAGAGAGACAATCTCATAGCATTATATAAATACTAAATTGGAAAATTAAATATATATTTTGAGCACCAGACTGTAGAGCAAATGCCTACTTATGAATAAGTTTTAGGTGGTGTAATGGTTTGACAATTTTATCTAATTATGAATTCCAAAAATATAAATTGAATCATGCTTGTAAACTGATCTGTTCATCTGGGCATGATTGGTTTATGATTAGGGTGTTAACTGGGCCATGTCAGGAGGGCATTAAGCCCCACCCCTTGGTGGGTGTGGTCTCAAGTATAAAGGCAAGGCAGCAGATTGGAGAAGCAGATTGGAGAAGCAGTTCTGCTGTTGGAGGGGAGTGCTCCAGGAGAAGAAAAGTGAACCGTTCACTCGATAGTCTATAGCTGGCCTTGTGGAGGAAACAGAAGCTAAGCCCAGAGAGAAACACAGCCCTGGGAACAGAGGAACCCAGAAGCCTGAATGCTGGAGACATCAGCAGCTATCTTGCTCCAACACGAGGACTTTGATGAGGGAAGAAATTTATGCTTTGTGGCCTGGTAACTGTAAGCTTCTACCCCAAATAAATACCCTTTATAAAGACTGACCAATTTTTGATATATTTCAAAAGGTACCCCTGTGGCTGATTAATACAGGTGGTATGTTTTGATTTTAATTCATTTGAGTCCACACCTATTAATCTTATTACCATTTTGTACATAAAATTCTCAGTATGTGATTTTATGTTTAGCTTCTAAAACAAATATCATAAAGTGGTTTCACCTAACCTCAGAACTTTATTGTCTCATGGTTTCAGAGGCTAGCAGACTTTATTCCTCCCTGGAATAGGTCTCATCTGGCTATTTGAAAATATTTGAAGCTTCTTGAGTTTTCTGCCACATGACAATGCACAAGGAAGTGTTTCACCTTTCTTTTGCAGGTTCTGTTGAGTTCCAACTGTTTGCTTCTCTTGTGACTTCCTCTCCCTTTACCTGTAAGGATTTCAGCCATATTAGAATAAGGCTATCCCTCTTTATGTTTTGGCACACCATAACAGGTAAAGTCTTCAAAGGTCCAACTTACAAAGAGGTTCACACTCACATGACCAGGGGTTGGGATTTGAAAAGGCTTTTTGGGGGAGACATTATGCAATGTCCAATAGCAGGATTAAAATATCCCCACTGAATTGTTCTGCAAAGACTTCATAAAGAGGTGGGAATAGGCTTTGTTGCCTCAAAAGGAGAAGGTATGCTGTGAGCATGACTGGGAAAGTAAAACCTCTCCCAAAATTTTTATAGCTAATATATAATTTCTAACATCTTTCTTTGTAATTATATTCAATGTATCTTTAATCTTATACCTGGTTCACTATAATAACATTCATTGTTTTCTTCAGAATCCATAAAAAACTTCTCAAAAGACTCCATCCACCTTATCTAGAAATCTATCACTTATAGAGTAAAAAATACCTATTTTCCATCACCTATCAGCCTTAATTTGTTTTATTACTAAACACATAAATAAATTGAGTATCATTTGTGCATATGTTATTTCTTTATATCCCATACTCCTATATACTTTGTGTAAACCAAGCTTGGCAGTTTTGGTCCATATACTGGGTTTGGGCATCTGCTAAGGCCTAGTTCTGGCATGGGAATGCCTAATGATATGGCTCTGAATTTGCAGGACACTGAGAGCAGAGCAGCAGCTCTAAATGCCCTCCAAAACCTACATGACCTCTGAGTGGTCAGTGTCCCTTAACTTCTTAGAGGGACAAATATTTTGGGAACTTCAGTTTGGAGGGTAAATTTTAGTTAGACTCAGACTCTGAGATACCAGATCCACTGTCAAACTCTTCTTCATTTTTCCTAGAATAATGGGTGTAGCCTCTAGCATATCAGCAGACTCCCCACTGGGGTGTATTCTCAAGAACTGGACAACCTTACCTACCAAAGGGTTGAGGAAGAAGAAACTGATCTTCTGTAACACCACATGGCCAAAATATGACTTTGAAATGGCCAGCAATGGCCTACTAATGGCACTTTAAATTATAGCTCTATTTTACAGTTAAACCTCCTGTGTAAAGGGGAAAGGAAGCAGTTAGATATTCCATATGCCCAACTCTTTATGGCTCTATCTCAGAACAAAAGATTAAATGGATCTTGCAGGTTGTGTTATGCTAGGGAAGTGAAACCACCCACAGAAAAGAGAGAACCTGAGAAGAAAAGTGATAGCTTAGATGACCTCTCCTCAGTTCTCCCCCATGCTGTAACCCAGTTCCCAAGCCTAAGACTCCTTTGGACTTACCCCAAGCTTCCATACCCCCACCTAATATGGCCATAGCTCATCCAGCAGGAGTCATAAGGAGTAGGGTCTCCATGCAACATAATCCTGGGTAGAGGGAGGAGACCAGGATGTGGGACCCCTCCGTGTCTGTGTCATGTGCCCAGGCTTGTTGAACCTGACCCTGGCTGAGAGGGTGGGGGCACAGGGTAGAGGGGCAAAGCAGGCCTTGCTGAGACAGGATGTCCTGGGCTGAGCTTTTAATATTTTATAAAATCTCATATTATTTAAAAATATCTCCTACCAGGGGACCAAAGAATGGCCTCTACCCAATAAAAGAAGTAGCAAATAAAGATGCAGGAACAGTTAGAGTCCATGTTCCCATCTCCCTGGCACATTTAGTTCAATGTGACATGCAGTTGGGATCATTTTCAGAAGGCCCAGTTAAATTTACCAAGAAACTCCAGGAATTAACTCTAATTTATGATCTAACATGGGGAGATAAGTAAGTTATCCTAGCCACATGCTGCACCTCTGAAAAAAAATACCATGTTTGGGAGGAGGCCCAGGGACATGCCAATAAGATAGCAAACCAACAGCCTCAGCAACATGCTGTAGGGCTCATGGCAGTCCCAGATACCAACCCTACCTGGGACTATCAAAGGGGACAAGCAGACCTAAGGGAAAGGGACCATATGGTAGCGAGTTTATTAGAGGTGATGAGAAAGTGTGTTATCAAGCCTATTAACTAAAAGCTGCAAGAAATAACACAGAAAAAAAAAGAAAAAGAAAATCCTGCCCTGTACCAAGGGAGGCTAGTGGAAGCTATAACAAAGTATACCCAGTTTAATCCAGACTCACTGGAGGGATAAATTATATTAAAACATATTTTGCCAGCCAGTCAGCCCCAGATATTAGAAGAAACCTCCAAAACCTAGCATTAGGTCTACAAACCCCAGTGAATTCTCTTTTAGAGGAAGCTTTTCCTGTCTTCAACAACCACAAAAGACCATCGAGGAGTCAAAGGTAAGGAGAGACAGGGAAAAGGCTCACCTTGTGGCAGTCACCATGGGCAGTGGCCTGCCACCTTGGGGTCACCCTGGCTCAGATTCCAAAGTGTCAAGATCATGCTTCAACTGTGGAATACTTGGCCACTGGAAGAAAGACTACCCTAAATCACAGCAACCCAGTAGGGATTCCCCTGGTCCCTCCTTCCAATTCTGGAAAAATTTAGTGTTTCCAGTTATAAGCAAGACAATTGAGTATGTTGTAAGGAAAAAATATAATTGTGTGTCAGCTATTCATTTTATTTAGAGACTAAGTATGGTTTAAACAAAGTGTGGACTGTGATGGTTAGGCTAATGTGTCAACTCTGCCAGATAATGGTGACCAATTGTTTGGTCAAGGAAGCAGTGGCTTAATTGTAATAAAAAGACATTTATGGACTTTAGTCATCAGTGAGTTTTTTGCATAGATGGCAGATTACATCTACAATCAACCAAGAAGATTGTCATCCACAATGAGTGAGGTTTTATCCAGTCAGTTGAATATTTTAAAAGGGGAAATGATATCAGCATTCAGGGAGAATTTTACAGCTTGACTTTGGACATTCAAAGTCTCCTGGGAATTCATGGAGGACTTTCATTGGAGCCCCTGGTTTGCAGTCTGCCTGTGGAATTTAGACTTGTTCATCCCCATGGTCGTGTGAGAGAATTTTATAAAATCTCATACTATTTACAGATATTTCCTGTCAATACTGTTTCTCTAGAGAACCCTGACTAATACAGTTCTTTAAAGTGCTTTCTTTAACTTAAAGCCTGTGGTATCAGCTCTAGACAAATGACTATAATTTATTTGTGAAATTTCTGAATTCAAGAGCAGCATAAATTATCCCCAAATAGACAAAAGCATATTTGTTTATTAATCACAGAATGTTAGTAAAGTTTTAGAACTTCTTGGGATAGTATGGATAGCCATATACTTAAAATTTATCAGAGGAAATTGATTCTTAGCCTCTAAAATGGAATAATTTTTTAAATTTCTGTGTTGAGTATTTTGTGTGTCTTAAATACATTACATGAGCAAGGAATATAATTTCAAAATATTCTTTTAAATCCTGATGTAGTTTTATGGATTTTCAAGGTTCCTTTTAATTCTAAGAATAAGAAAATTTCAATATAAAACATTTTTATATGATAAATTTTACTCTGAGGAACCTGCAGGATATATTACTATGTTAGGTTGACAAAAGTAAGAAATTTAAGGAAAACAATAAATCAAATTATATAGATTGCAAATGTTCCTAGTTTATAATGTTTCCTTAAGCTTCATGTGATCTGAAATTTAAAATTCTAATGGCTTCTAGAATTGTCACTCAGAAACATCTGCACCAAATGGACTATGCTTTGGAAAGCAATGTTAGAGATGTTGGGGAGGTACAAAATGAAATAGGCAATAGGGCCTAATAGGAAAGGTGATCTGCACATTGATCAAAGGAAAACATGGTATAAAAGTATGCTATAGAAAGTCAGAAGGATATGACGTGAGATGAGCCTTAAACTATTCTATTTGGTGAACAATGTCACTATGATTTTTGAAACTCAAATTTTTGTGAAGTGGAAAGAACAGAATTTGAATATGTGAAAAACAACATTCCAGAAATAAAGATGACCTAGAAAGAAGCATGGATATAAGAAAGTGCAAATTGGGTAAAAATAACTGAATTTGACCAAAGTCAAAGAAGATGAATGGAAGAAAATGTTGCAAAGATACAGCTAGATGATATTTGAGCTTGGAAAATAGATTACATATTGACTTTATTCTACATTTCCTCTACAGTCAATGGGAACTTTTTGAAGATGTTTGAGTAAAAGGACTGATATCATGAACTCTGTGCTTTAGCAAATTAGGGTAGCAAGGTGTTTAAAATGGATTATAGGAATGAGATTTGGCAGCAAGGAGACCAACAGAGAGACTGTCTTCATTGGCCAGGTGGGGATTTGTTGGTGGTATGAAACTAGACAGGAGGGCTTTGGTGAGATAGACATTATGGTGATAGAATCCAAAGGAACTTTGTAACTGGATATAGAGGGCAATGGAGAAAGAGGAATCAAATATGATATCAATAAGTTCTATGTGATAGGAAAATGTAAAAAAGGGGGGGGATTTGGAGAAGTTAAGAGAAGAAAGAGGGGTGTAAATTTGTACATGGTAAGTGTTAGATAGGAAATATTTAAATTGATATGTCTTGAATGCAGTTAGGAATTTTTGTAAGGAGCTTAGAGTGGGAGTGGGATTAGTGATATGAAATTATCTGCATATTTTAATGCTTATCATTTATTAAATGTTTAACTTCTCCCAGACATCATGATAAGCACCTTACAATTATTTTATTTAACCATTAAACAAACTTGAAAAAAAAAAAACATTATTAAGCCTGAAAGCAATGAAATGACTTTCCCAGTTTTTCAATCAATAAAACGGAACAGCTGGGATTACAAGCAGGTTTGTTTAAAACCAAAGCAGATCTATAGATGTCATGAATTAATTAGAAAGTAGCTTTACTTGTTCTCCTAGAATGGGGTCTACCACAGAGGAGAAAGCCCATATCTCCCATTACTTTCCTTTCCTTACTCTGCTATCTTCTTGTATTAGTCAGTCAAATGGATGCTGATGCAAAATACCAGAAATCAGTTGGCTTTTATAAAGGGTGTTTATTTGGGGTAGAAGCTTACAGTTTCCAGGCCATTAAGCATAAGTTACTTCCTTCACCAAAGTCTATTGCCATGTGTTGGAGCAAGATGGGTGCCCACATCTGCTAGGGTTCAGGCTACCTGGATCCTTCTCTTCCCAAGGGCTCATTTCTTTCCACGATCAGTGCCTCTGTTTTCTTCACAAGGCCAACTGTAGAATATGAGGCTCTCTAGGTTTTGCCTCTCTCCACAAGGCCAGCTGTAGACTATCAGGTGAATGGTTCTTTTTCTCTCCATGGGGCTTCTGCCATGTCTAAGAGCCATCTCTATTCCTCTGTGTTCTCCTGTGTGTTCACTTCCCAGGCTCCAGCTCAAAACTCAGCATCAGAACTGCAACTGTGTCTTTGCCATGTCTTTTATCTGAGTCCCCACCTCCAAAGGGGTGGGGACTCAATGCCCTACTGATGTGGCCCAATCAAAGCTCTAAATATAATTTAATCATGCCCAGAGGAAAGGCCAGTTTACAAACATAATCCAATTCTATTTTTGGAATTCATAAATAATATCAAACAGCTACACTCCTCATTGCATGGAGTGGGAGGTGGCACTGACTGGAGTCATGTTTGGAAGGTTGATATCTTGGTATCTATGATAAATACCACAAAACAGGTTGGCTTACAACAGTAATTTATCATCTCATTGTTTCAGAGGCTTGAAGGCTTGATTCCTCCCAGTTCTGTAGTATTCTGGCTGGCTGACAATTCTTAGGCTTCTTGGCTTTCCTATACCATAGTGATGTCCTCTCCTTTTTCTACTATGCTCAAATAACTTCCTGCTCTTACTTCTGCAAATGGTTTACTCTTCTTAAAGACTCTAGTAACATAATTAAGATCCAACCTCATTCAATTGGGTTAGACCTTAACAAAATATAATCTCTACAAAAGGTCCTATTTACAATCAATTCACACCCACAGGAATGAATTAAATTTGTGAATGTGTTTTTTTTCTGGATTACATAATTTAAATTGCCTCAGTTGGGAGAATGAAACTGGGTTCTGCTGCCTTTACATAAGTCCTCACAGAAGCTTTAGCCACAAGTGTTGGATCTATCCTAGATTTTTTTTTTCAATAATATTCTATCTCTTCATATCTTTGTAC
Source organism: Chaetophractus vellerosus (assembly GCA_004027955.1). Taxonomy (NCBI): domain Eukaryota; kingdom Metazoa; phylum Chordata; class Mammalia; order Cingulata; family Chlamyphoridae; genus Chaetophractus; species Chaetophractus vellerosus. Next base: position 16,424 of record PVKH010009817.1, read on the forward strand.
CCTAGGAAAAGTATATATAAAAAGTTTCCCTGACATTGTCACACCAGCCCTAACTCTTAGCTACCTGAAGTACAGCCAAAAGAAAAGTCGCAAAAGTGCCCAAGTCCTGTGCATACAAGAGCCTGAAACACAGGCAAGGAAAAGTATTTCTAATTTCCCATTTGCAGTGTTAGCCTACAAATAAGACCTAATATTTAATGAGCTCTTACAATGTTTCAGGATCAGTTTGAAGCATTTTCATGGTTAATACCTTCTGATTTAACCTTCACAAGGTAGCTATTGTTTTACCCTCATTTTATGTATAATGCTATTCCATGCTTACTCTTCAAACATTTGTAGCTTGTGTGGAGGTTAATGTCAGACACTAACTCATAGTGGCATTTTCACTATTGTCAAAAGTTGGAAGCAACCCAAGTATCCTCCAACAGATAAATGGGTAAGCAAATTGTGGCATATAATACAATGTAATATTACTCAGCTGTAAGAAGGAATGCAGCATTAATACATGTGACAACATGGAGAGTCTTGAAGATCTTATTTTCAGTGAAAAGAGCCAGTCAGTGAAGGACAAATATTAACTATTATGACTTAAGCAAATTAAGCAGAATCATAGAGTTAGATTTTGCAGGATAGATTATCAGGAAACAGAAAAGGAGTAGAGGGTGGTGAGCTGATGCTCAATATGGGTAAAATCTATGATAAGATGGAAAGGGTGGATGGGCAGTGGATGGGGGTGATAGTGATGTAGTGATGTGATTGGGTTTGAGGGTGCTGGAATATGAGAGGCAATAGGGTGGGGAGTTGAGTTGGAATGTCATTGAAGCTGGGGTGAGGGCTAGAAAAAGGAGCAGGTGAACTCTGGGGATGTGTAGGTCTGTGGTTAAAACTACAATGATGGGAATGTTCTTTTGGCAAATATAGCAGAGGAGGGTTACTGGTGCGGTGTGAGGGGATATGCAGGATATGGCACACCTGGGGCATGCGTCTATGGAATATGAAAGTGTTCATCTTGTCATAGTGATTTATCTCAGTGGGTAGAGACCCACATAATAAACAAGAAAATATTAAATTCCCATCCTGGGGAGTCCTTTTATGTTCTCAGTGGGAAGGCCAAGGACATAGGAAGTGCCTGATAAAAGAAAACAGACCAATATGTCAAGCCCTCAATATTATTGCATGTAAAAATGAAATATTCTTCAAAAATTGAAACTTATTGGTTACCATAGGTTCTGAAGGGAGGAGAAGAGAAGAATAGAATGGAGAGGACATAGGGCATTTTTAGGACATTGGAATTATTCTGCATGATATTGCAATGACAGATATGAGCTTTTTAAAATTTTGTCAAAATTTTGTTAAAACTTATAAAAATGTATGGTGCAAAATGTAAACCTTAGTGTAAACCATTGACCATGGTTAGTAACAATGTTTCAATATTTGTTCGTCAATTTTGTCAAATGTCCCTTACACAGGTAAAATGTTATAAATAGGGGAGAGTGGGACCAGGGGAAGGGGTTGGATATAGGGAAGCCCCCTATATTTTCATTTTCTATGTGACTTTTCTGTAATCTAAAGTTTCTTTGAAGATAAAAATAAAATTAGACACTGGGGAAACTTAGGGAAGAAAACGTTACCATATAAAAAATACAAAGATGTATCGTGAAGAAAGTCACAAGAAATGAAATTATATTTTTATTATATTTGTTATTTATTATTATTAGTGTATTATTTTCTTATTACTTTTATTTGTTTTTGTTTTTTGGATTTGTTTTGGTAGAGGTGTTGGACCACAGAAGGGTAACAATTGTGGCAGGGGAGGATCACCGGCACAGAGTGTCAGGATGAAAAGAGGAGGTGCACCTGGTGCATGCCTCTATGGAATATGAATATATTCAGGTGGTCAGGGGTATTTTCTCAATGGGTGAAGACCCACAAAATAGCTGAAAGAATATTGAATTCTCATCCTGGGATGTCCTGTTACATTCTCTAATAGAGCTGCAAGAATCACCTGAGTACATGGGCAGTGCCTAGCGAAGGAGGACAGACCTTTATGCCGGACCCTTGAGCAAGAACGGGGAAGCATGGTCTTTGTGGGGAGCTTGGGGCACAGGAATATTGGCTCCATTGGTCTGGAGGCGGCTGGAGTGTGAGTTGAGCCGTGCAGCATAAAATCGTGGGTTCTTTTTG
>PVKH010009818.1:0-18597 GCA_004027955.1 Chaetophractus vellerosus
GTAAATCATGCCTTCTATGTGACAGTGTGCATAGGCTCTCAGAAGGTCTAGCAAAGAAACCTACTAAATGTTAAAATAGTACTTCCAAAAAGTATGACTCCACAATGCTTTATCCCTCCTCCATCCAAAAACACACATTAAAAGTATTTTTTATGAATATCTCTTTGAGAAGTGCTCTTGAAGGCTATAGGGAGCAGTATTAGTGTCTTAGAAAGATAATCTGTCCACAGAGTAGAATGTGGACCCATATGGAGGGAAGGGACAGGGCCAAGCAGGGAGGGGAGAGAGGCAATGACTGGAAACAAATAGCAAAGGCCTGTGAATTTAGGCAGTGAAGTAGGAGCTGGGAAGAACTCTGAGTGCCCTTTTACAGTGTAATAATAGGATGGCATTGAGAATGGCCATGGCGGTTATTCTGCTGCTATTAAGTTCCAAATCAGGGAAGAATGTTATCTGTACTAGGTAGGCACTTTAGAGGTCCCAGAAACACACTATCCCTAACCAGACAGACTTTCCTGGAGTCAATTGGTCAATAAACGGCAATGCCTACATTTCCCTCCATTATCCAGATCAAAAAGGGGAGAAGGCATTTTTTTATTTCCCCCTTTCATTTTGCCAACCTAAAAGTCCAGCAATATTGTTTTTGCTCCTTATTAAATATTCAGTATGCACCCAGAACTGTGCCTAAGAAATATGTTTATCACAATGTTACTTAACCAGGAATTATTTTGCTACCCCACACCAGGGGAAATTTAGTAATGTCTGGAGACATTTTTGGTTGTCACGACTGGAAGGAGGGGTGCTATGGGACCTACTGGGGAGAGGCCAGGGATGCTATTAAACATCTTACAATGCACAGGACAGCCCCGACAACAATTATCTGGCTCCAAATGTCAAAATGCTGAGGTTGAGAAACCCTGGTTTATGCAATGAAGAATTGAAGCAATTATTCTGACAATTGAAGAGCAGTGGGGGCTTTGCCTAAATTATTAGAATAACAGCCTCATTTATGGGTTTTGCTTTGTTAATATAGGCCTAGCCAGGTGGTGTTGAATAAGCATTAGTTCATGATTTGATCTTAGTTTCTTTCTCTTCCAGTGACTAATTATAAGCAATTTGAATTGCTATGTGTGATCAACGATGTAAAATTAGGACAAAGGCACCTCTAGTGAGATTATATTAGACTCTGAACTTAAAGTTTCCAGTAAGAGGTTGCCCTAGTATAGGGATATCAAAGAAAGAGCATGAATTTCAGAAGCAGTCTTCCTGGGTTTTGAGCCCTAGCACTGCAACTTACTGATGCCATAACCGCTGCCAGTTCACTCTGAGCCCCTGAAATCTCACTGTGAAATGTAGTAATAGTTTCTCCACAAATTCCCTCTGAAGATTGGTTGTGTTAATAGGGACATCATATATTCAACAGATATTTGTATCATTCCTACTCTGTGTCAGACTCCATTCTAAGTCCTGGGGACATATCAGTTAACAAGACAGACAAAAATCCCTACCCTGTGGAGTTGGGAATGAATGGGAGAGGAGAAAGACAACAAGCAAGATAAATAAGTAAAATAAATAGAATGTGAAATGATGGTAAGTGCTATGGAGGGGAAAAAAAACAAGAAAGGGGGCTGTGATGATTTTAAATCTGAAGGACAGGAGAGGCTCTCCTGAGAGGGTGATATCTGAGCTGAGATTTGAAGAGGTGAGAAGCCAGGCATGTGGACTTCCTGGGAAAGAGCATTCCAGGCAGAGGGTCACAGCATTTGCAAAAGTCCTGAGGTTAGATCATGCTTGGAGAGTTCAAAGAACATCAAAAGAGCCATGGAGCAAGGGGAAGAGGTAAGGTAGGGAGGTGTGAGGCAGGAGGAGGGAAACAGTCTGGAGCCATGAAGACCACTGCAGTAATTTTAGCCATACAAATGGTAGCTAGTTATTATGATTGACTGTAGGTAAATGTTCCAGTGTGCGTTATGGCTCACAGAAGAGTGTTCCATAATCCCTCCCTCAAAATTCTGTGCCCTTCTAAGAATGTTTTTAAAGACATCTTTCATTTATACAAAATGGCAAGGCATCTAAGTGCAAAGGACAAGATTCTAGAATTCTTATGGCCAATCTGCTCCGTGGGTTCTTTTCTCACGGCACACTCCCACTCTGCCTGGGAGTCCCCGCCCATGGGGTTGCAGAGAAAAGTCAACTCAGTTTTTCTTTTCTCTTTTCATTTCTACAATAGGAATAGCTTTTCCAAGCTGCCTGAGAATTTAAAGTTCACCTTCTTTTGTTCTACAGCTACAGTAGCTTTTGCTTTTCTTCCTAGAGACAATTTGTATTCATTCTGAAAATATGAAAATTTGATTTAAGTATAGCACTATCATCTGATCAATGAGTAAATAGAGATTAATAATTCCTAAGATTTTGAACAGAAATGTTCAAAATCCTTTTTACTATACGCAAATGTTTTCAATGACAAATCACATTTCATTCTGTTTCTCCCTCAGAGGCACAAGGGAAAAGCAGGACTCAGTATTGTTATTTGCAGTGAATGTACTTTTCTGATAAAAACACACAATAAAATATTTTCTAACCGACTCAGATGTTCTCTACTCTCATTGAAACCCAAAATTAAGAAGGAAGGAAAAGCCTTCCATTTTAGTAACAGTTCTTCCTAACCTAGTAATCAGAACAAATTATTTTTGTATTATTAAAGTTTGAAACTAATAGGAAATTTTCACTTACTAAAATGATTTTCAGACCCAAATGTTACATCTGTTTTTTTTTAAATATTTTTCCCCTGTTAAAACATGTTTTAGTTTTTCTCTCAAATTGTAATATAAAGAGGCCATGGTATAATTGGAGCTGCCTCTTTGATTATGTATTTCGTAGACAGGAGCCTTTATAAACTTCCCCCTAGCTGGAAATATAAAACTATATATTAGTTCTTTGTTTAACTATTCAATTCAGCAAGACTGTTTAGCTTACTTCTCCCATTCTACCAAAAAAGTGTATTTCATAAAGACTAGGCTCTTGCCACTGGCCTGCCTCCATCCCCAACGCTCGCTCGCTTTCTCTCTCTCTCTCTCTCTCTCTCTCATACTTCTACCTCTCTCTCTCCATCTCTCTTTCTCACTCTCACTGTCTCACACTCTTTATCCCTCTCTGAAGATTAACTTTTCTGTGGCAAAGGGTGATGTGATTTGTCTTGACCTAACGGAAGCAATTCCCAGCACATTGTGGTTTATAAGGTCCTAAAATCAAGGCATGTCCTCAGCATGTCCCCTTATGCTTAGGGACCTCCCCATGTTGGGATAAGTATCAGCACTGAGAACCACTTCTTAATCCAGCTTATGGTTTTTTTTTAATCCATGTTCAAGAACACTAATTAATACATGTTCCCAGGGGAAGTATATCTCTCCCACCATGTTTATATGGACCAAATTTATTTTTCAGAGGGGAATGGCAGTCTTACTGTGATGCACTCTTCATCTCTTCATGTTTACCAGAAAATTCAAATTTCCAATGACAAGGGCAAACATCCGTTTCTGCTTTCAGGGTCACATTACTGAATCTCCTGTTGATCCTTCCTGGAAGGAAATCAATGAGAGTTAAACCTACTTCTAACTCTGCCACTTCTATCCTCCTTTGCCTTTACCTTAAATTTGTGGAAAGAAATGCAAGGTCTTCAAAGACACCGATAACTTTCCTTAGGCTGCTATGTCAGAAATCCTCAAAACAGAATATGTAACACTACATCGTATACAAACTGTGCCAGGTCTGAAACTAACCACAAGGTTCCTGTGTCTTTCTGTGGCTGTTTTGTTATGAAAATAAGCAAATACATACATACAAGTAAATAATAAATATATACAAGTTCTGACTCACAGGACTTTTGCAAACTGTGGAAAATACCTTGCATTTATACTGTGGGAAGAATTTCGTCCTGTGAATTACATCCAAGTAAACTCCTGTTTATGTTCTAGCAAAGTCCTAGTTGGCAAAATACAGAGAGGGGGAGAAAGAAACTTTAGCAGAAAAATTGCAATTATATGTTTGTTCCGGTTTCTTAAACTGCTCTTATCATGTTTCAGGAGGGTTTATTCTGATCAGCACATCAAGTATTTATAGAGGTGAAATTGCTGTCCAATCTGGTGAAGCTTGCTGCTGAGGGTGCCAGAGAGCCATTTAACCCCCGCCTCCCATTCGCCCTTAGAGTAGAGTGCTATAAGAATATGGAGGAGGATTTCCCAGGTAAATGCAGATAAATGGGGGCTGACTTGTAACAATGTCTCTACAGTCCTACGGCGGCTATGTCTCATCCCTGGCCCTTGCATCCGGAACTGGTCTTTTCAAATGTGGAATAGCAGTGGCTCCAGTCTCCAGCTGGGAATATTACGGTATGGAAACATTTCATAAATGTTGCCGTGAAAACATTTAACACGTCATTACTCTATATTTGAGTTTTCTAGGAAAACAAATTCTGCAGTAAAAGCCACCCCAGCATCACTAAGGAGAATGTAATTTATAAACCAAGTTGTTTATATGCTTTATTATAATCACATTGTAACAATCAAAAACATGTTAAGAGTTAGGAAGGACTCTTCCATAATCCAATAAATCTTCTCTTCCAGAAACCTTGTGCTCCCTGCTGAACCAGATCTTTAAAGCCCTGGTAACTCTGTAGTTTGGCAGGCACACAGTTGCAGCGTAACTGGCTTTTAAGCAGATCTGATGCACATTCAGGACTAGGGTCCAGCCATTCACCTCCACACCAAAGTTTGCAGCTGCCAGCTCTCTTGATCCAGGAATCAGAGAAACAGAAAATTTGTTTGAAAATGACACCTCCCATCTGTCTATGCCTATTTTTATGATTAAAATCAAAGCAAGATGAAAGGAACACTAATAATTGTACAAAAAATAGCTTTCATCAGATCCTCTTCCCTGCGTTGGAGGTAGAAATGGGATAATTGTGATTCCTTGGGAGTCTTTATTCAGAAAGAAAAAAATGTGTGTTGGGGGCGGGGATTGGTGGGCATTGTCTTAGTTCATCTATCCCAGGTGAATCTAGACACTAGTAGAAGTACTAGAGGTGGCTGTGCTTGTGATTTCTTTCCTACCTCAACAATTCCCCCACTGGAGGGGGCCTTAGGGTAGAAATGAAGATGCTTAAGACCACTCTTTCTGATGTTAGATGTTCCTGTTTTCAAAAGCTCTTCCTCCATTATCTTCCTCCCTTATTGAGGCAAATTGCAGAGATGACACACATTCTTGGGGCTAACCACCAGAATGGCTTTGGTGGAGCATTACAGTAAAGTAGAGCAAGAACCTACTTCAACAGCACCACAGGGGAGCATGGAAGAGCAGTTCTTAAACCAGGAGGTCTTGGTTAATGAAATGAAATGTATCACATGCAAACAACATACTCTTATGTATTTTATAGCATCTATCTACACAGAGCGATTCATGGGCCTCCCAACAAAGGATGATAATCTTGAGCATTATAAAGTAAGCATTTTATATTTTATTTAGGTCATTAATTTATTTCAAATGTGCTAAAGAATTTTAAAGCAGTCATTCAGAGTTTACAGTTTTAATCCTGGGTTCCCCAGCAAAAATGATGATCCTTTTGTTAACTGCAAAACACTACTAGAAGGGAGTTGACTTCTTTTGGATTCTATTCTTTCTTTTCCCATCCTCCTTTCCCAAACCTCCCTTTTCCCCACCCTCCCCCCACCCCCAGCCCCTCCACAGCTTGAGCGGGCATCATTTATGCCTAAGGTCTCACTCATATGTAACATATGACACATAAACGTTCAGTTTTTCGAACTAAGGATCAGATGGAAGTAATGCAAATGATGATGAAAATGTGTCGCTCTGACTCTTAAATATTTATCAACCAAAGCAATACATAATTTCAGTATTGGTGCTAAGTCCATTGCACAATGATTTAGCTAGTTTTCTATTAGAACTTGCAGCAACTAAAATGTTAATTTTTCCTCTTTTCCAGAATTCAACTGTGATGGCAAGAGCAGAATATTTCAGAAATGTAGACTATCTTCTCATCCACGGAACAGCAGATGGTGAGGTTTAAGCAAGGCTCTTACACATAAAAATACTGAGCCAGCATCACTTTGTTTAAGAAACATTAAGCATCCTCCTATGCCTGTGCTCAGGGTCAGTACCTAAGAGTCAGGGACATTTCCATAAATGAGTGTGATTACTCACTGCTGACAATGTCAACTGCATGACTAGATAATTGTTGGTGTTCATTTCCAGGCCGTACGTTGTCACTCTATGCGTTCTGGTATTTAGCAGCACTTTAACTCTCTCTCTCTTTGTTGCAGATAATGTGCACTTTCAAAACTCAGCACAGATTGCTAAAGCTCTGGTTAATGCACAAGTGGATTTCCAGGCAATGGTACATAATCTCATTTTACTCATCCCCCCGGCCTTAGGTCCCCAAGCTAAGAGGGGGAATTTTGTTTTTATTTCTTTAGTAAAACCTGACAAAGAGGCTGCAGGGTAGAGTAGGCAGAACATCTGCAAACAATCTTGCCTCTTTCATTAACTCTCTGAGGGTCCCTAGGCAAGCCATTTCACCTCTTAGGGTCCCAGTTGAGTCATAGATGAAATAAAGAGGTCAACAAGATTAGATGATCTTCTAGCTCAAAAGCCCATTAGTTCTGTGATCCTGTGTGAATGTGTGTGGCTCTGTGCCACTGCAAAATCTGAGGGTCCCAAAACAGCTAGAAGATTCTCTTGGTTCAATAAGAAACAATTGCAGGATGTTGCAAAGGCTCTCTGAAGTCAGGCAGCTCCATTAAGGCCAAGAAAGTCTTTTCATCTGTATATTCTTAGCACCTGGAACAAGTCTGGGCCATCATGGAAGCACCCCCCCCCCTTTTTTTTTTCACTGAGAATGAATGAATGAATGAGCCAAATGTAAAATCTAGCTTGCTTGAGGAATCGGGAATGGAAACAGAGGGTTAGGGAGACAGCCTCTGTTAGCTACCTCTTCCCCTCTCAGTGGGCATAAGTTCTCCCTCAGTTGATCTTATATTAAACAAAAGGAGACCCCCATTTTGGAAATTTATTATTTTTAATAACTTACAAAAGATGAGGTGAGATTTTTCTGACTTTTTTTTTACTGTGACCACCAAAGTAAATTCAACCTCATATGTATATAGCAAAAATTTGTATCATGACCACTCGCCATCTTTATTCAGTGAGAACAATAATATTATTGGCACCTCACCAACAATAAAAGTTAAATTTATAATATTATCTTCCCGTTTTCATACGATGCTATTTTTAACTACTAGAAAGGGTGTTTAAGGTTACATGTGTTGTGGGGTTTTTTTTAACAGAGAGGAATTAGATTCTCGGGCTAAAAGCCTTGTGGAATTTTGGAGCCAGAAGGAGCCTTAGGGAAAATCAAATCCAACCCCTTCGGTTTTCAAATGGCAGAAGCAAAGGAACAGACCCATCACATTCGTTCTGGAACCTATGTCTCTAACCACCCAGGATGCTGGCCACTGTGAAAGCTCAGCCACTATGATCCAAACATATCAACTTAAAGAATGCGAAGCAGTAGTGAAGGTTGATAGTTACATGTAAATTATTTAAGTATTCTTAGATGGAATTTCCCATCCTGTTAGGAAAATGTCAAGGCTCACTGCATTAATAAAGCACCTTTCTTTCCCGTGTGTTTCAGTGGTACTCTGATCAGAACCACGGTATCTCCGGCCTGTCCACGAACCACTTATACACCCACATGACCCACTTCCTAAAGCAATGTTTTTCTTTGTCAGACTAGAAACGATGGAGAGAAAAGTCTATATTCCAATCTTAAAACGTCATGTAAATGCCTCAAGCCATTTGCTTGTCTTCCTCTTTATGTTGTTGAAATGCTGGCATAAACAACAAATGAATATTGATCTAAAGCCTGGTAAGAAAATTCATAGGACTCAGATGTTTAACCTAAATATTGTTCACATTTTCTTGTACTCTGTGGAAGAAGAGAAAAGGAAACCCTGCCTTTTGCTCTGGACACAGTGTTTGGTCATCTGTTCATCTGAGGGAAAAAATAAAGTCAGAAGTTAAAGTGTTCTCGTTTTATCTGTGCTTATTGATTTTGGGTCCCAAGTTCCATCACAGAAGGAAGTGCTTGTGCTAGGGAAGTACATGGATAATATCAATGTGGTCAGGAAAAAGAAGAATCTAAAGGCAGTTTTGAATTTTTGTAATTAAAATTCCAAATGTTGGGATGGCTCAGAGCAGATAAGAGCATTGTTTCGAAAATGCAATGAATCAAGTTTGAGATGCATTTTGTAGATGCACCCTGATGTGTGCACTCTATGGAGAATTGCCTACCATCCCTCCAGGAAATGTTTATGAAGTTTCTCCCAAAGAATTTCTTCACTATTGCCAAAAGTGTTTGATAAGGATAAAGTCAGAAATTTGAATTTGGGGTTCTTTTAAGAAATTTGGAAAAGTTCATTTTTTGTGTGTCCCTTTTTAGTAATGGGAACTGCCTTCAGATTGCTAAACCAAAGAAACTTAAACCAAACCAAACAAAATAAGTAAATAAATAAAATGGACATGATTATTCAGAGAAGAAAACCTTTTTATGAGATTTTGCTGGGGTTTTAATTCTTCACTATAGAGTTCATTTTGGAAAAGAAAGAGAGAAGCCATAATGCCTGCAGTCCACAGGTCTCTGCCAGCACCTGTCGTGTTCCTTAGAAGCCGTTGAGAGGCTTCACATCTCTACAACTGCCCCTTATTAAAAGATCCAACCAGGTCACCAGAAGATATTTCCTGAATGAATGTTAGAAATATCCATCAAGCCACTGTCTAGCAGGCTTTTCATTGATACGTTTCCCAGCACTGGATTGCCATTGATATTCTGCCCCATCACTAGCTTGATTCTTCCCAGTTTCAGGCAGAAAACTCCCCTGGCTTCTCTCATGTTCTATAGCCAGAAGAACAAACAGAGCCATGGAACATCACAGCAGGAAGGGACCCGGAGGATCATAGACCGCAGTCTCCTGTGTTCAGATAATTCTCAATCCAGCTCTATTTCCGCTATTGCTTTCTAAAACTATACCTCCCACTCATGCCACAGGGCCCATCTCACGTGTCAGGAAAGGGTACAGGGTGGCGGTCAGGGAACATCAGCATAGATTCAGGATTGGCCACAGCCTGCCCATCCCCACCTCCATGGAAACGCTGATGCCCTGAAGGTCAGAGGAAAGCAACTACTTCCCTCTTTGTTTTGCAGGCAGCAGCCTCTGAAGCAAGCCCAAGAGATTTCCTGATAATTTTCTAATTATTCACTCTCTCCAAGTAGGGACATTGGCAGAGGGGAATTAATAAGCAACAGTCATTTCCCAATACTCTATCTAGGGAGACAAGAAGGTAATTACAAAGAAAGCTAGCACAAAAATCCTGTTACTCCAAGTTTTTTTCTGCCTTTGTGGAATTTGCAAACCGAGATTCTAATATCAAGGTGTAGTAAGTGGTCTCCAGCCACAGGACATTATTCACACCACCACAGAGGCAACTTTCTACAAGACAAAACCACTTGCGTCATTTTCTCCCTTAGACACCTCTGATGAGTCCCCCCTACCTACAAAATAATATCCAAACTCAACTTGATGATACATAGAGCCCCTTGACAATATGTCTCCATGTAGATTTTTCTTCTCCCGACACCAGCCTCCATAGACCCTACATTTCCTCAAATATGCCATGTTTTTCCCCTCCCTGCACACTATGATGTCCTAGATGTGCTACCCAATATGGTAGCCACTGAGGACACATGGCTATTTAAATTTCAATAAGTAAAATGAAAATATTCAGTTCCTCTGTCTACATTTGCTAAATTTCACACAATCAATAGCCACATATGGCTAATAGCTACCATACCGGACAGTGTAGATGTAGAACATTTCCATCATCATGGAAAGTTCTACTGGACAGTACTGTCCCTGGGAAATCTTCACAGCCCCAGGTCTTGGAACACAGCCTGGTATATAATGGTAGATGTTTACCAGGTGTTGAATGAGTAGATGCCTCAGTGTTCAATGAAGACTCAAGTTTTCTACATTAATGTTGATGGAGCCTCCCCTGGCCCCCTTAGGTAAAATTATCCAGGCCTTTCTCAGGACTCTTAGGATATATTCATTCATTCATGCATGCATGCATGCATTCAATAAGCATTTATTGAGCCTAACAGTATGGCAGATCCTGTGCCATAGGATGTGAAGAGGAACAAGGCAACAACTTGAGTGGCAATTTTTAATTTGTTCACATTTTACACAGATTTACTAGGCTCTTTGCGGTTTGGGAAATAAAAAGTACATACAGTACAAAGAAGGGATAATTTAGGTTAAAAATGCCAAAAGAGATGATTAACAAACATCCTATCTTTTCTATTTGTAGGAAGTGAGATTATAATAATGATTATCCTCTAACACATTTTATTTTTGGATATTAGACCTGGGGGTGAAGTATCCCAACACTTTAATTAATGCTGCAAAGTATAATCATCCTTCATGTATCACAAACTCGAGATTTTCATTCACTCATTCCATAAATGCAATTTCAGGCCATTCTTTTAGGTACCATAGATGACAAAAAGACATATATATTAAACATGTCTATAGGTAGGACCTTATAGTCTTGTAAAGGGGAGCTATGAATGTGAGTTGCTACAAAGCAAATTTAAATGAGGTGAGTATCAGGGGTGGGATTCTAGTATATGTGAGAGGAGAACCATAAAACAATTATACTATCTAAAAATAATCTCAAGCTTTAGTCACACAATGTTGACTTTAGGGCTATTTTTAATTGTTTCAAAATTCTACCATGTAATGATCTAATATTTCTTTCAGGAAATGTGAAAGCAGCAGCAAGAAAATGGGTAGGTAGCTAAATTTAACACAAATGGGAGAACTTTTAATGGGGTTTTAAAAGTAAAAAAAAAAATCTTTATGAATATGGGAGATCAGATTAGTTTAAGCTTAAAATAATCCTAAAGTATAAAATGTATGATTCGTTTTCTTCAAAAAAAAAATTATTGTGTACCTATGCTGTGCATAACAGGGTTCTAGGTATTGCAGGGGTTTCAAGATGAATATATGTGATAAACTCTCCATTTCTAGACTGTTCCAGTAAAGGCGACTTAACGAATCTGATTTTCCCAACATTTGAGCATTTTTCCGAACTGACAGATCTTTATGCAAATGTTGTTGCCAAGCTGTTTGTAATGGTGAAATTATACTTTGACAGTAACTCTTTAAAATATATTAAACCCAGCTAAGGTTTTTTTGGAAATGTTGCCAATTAAATGACTTTAATGAGCTTCTTGATGGTAATGTAATTAAAATTCAGATGTTCTAATTGTAAAAAAAAAAATACAGTTCTGGGAAAGTTAACAGTAAAATAAGCAAACTGAATTAGGGCTAATATAAATGGTGATTACGTGGTCTTCTGAAAAGATTCTACCAAAAACAATGCTTTCAATTATGCTGTTGTTTTGTAAAGAAGAAAGAAGGCACCTAACAGATATTTTGAATTTATCCAATAAAGCAGATCTTTTGAATTTACCCAAGAAAACACATCTGAAAATTCTGATTGCAGTGACTCATTCTCAGCCCGTGAAAGGAGAATTGCTAAAACATTTCCTTGGCATTATAGACAAATACCTTGGCAATTCGAAGTAGAATAATTTCTAATTGAGGAGAAGTAAGTGCCTGGACATTACCAGGCTATTCATGGGGGAAATCATCTGGCTCCTAGCAAAAGCCTTTAATGACCCCCTGCTCAGTTTATTGGCATGTGATATTAACATGCTGATCATAAACACTCCTTGATGCATAGGTAATGTCTTTTTGGCAAGATGGAGAAGTATGATTTCATTCTATTGGCCTCTAATTAGTACTCCATTATTTACTCTACATCCTTAAAAACTGCTTTGGCAGTATATGCTTTAACACATATTCATTGGTCTATATCACATTCTCTGTGGATATACAGCATCTGTATCCTGTGAATAAGGGACAGGAGCAATCGAGCCAAGGTCATTCCACTGTTCATTGACAAGCGAAGATAGGCTTGTCTTGATAAATCTTGGCTAGCCATTTATCATTTGGGGTAGGAATGTTCTCACTACTTCAAAAAGTGATTATTTGAAATAAATATCTTAATGAATCCTTTCACATATTCATAGACCTAACAGAAAGTTTTAGATACGTCATAAAGCTTGCACCTATCACACTGGTGCATTAAAAAATGATGATGAAAGTGGTGATGCTTTAATATATACAAGTGCTTTATAAAACAGGAAACAGTGCTGCTCTCTCATTCTCTTCAGAAGACTTAGGTAACACTTGGCAATACTGAAAATTCCTTTCTTTCAAATGAAACACAACATATATTTGTATGTCAATCTTTTAAATATAATAGACTACAATCATGCTCACTATAGTTCATTTTGGAGGCAGAATACTGTAGTGGATAATAGCATGCATACTAAAGTCAGACTGCCTGGGTTCGGAGACATATAGTTGTGTAGCCTACATCAAGTTTCACAAATTCTCTCTGCTCCTTGAATATGGAATGGGAGTAATAATACTTCCTACTTCACAGAGTTGTTTAGAAGATTAAAGGCTTACGGTGTCTAGTGTATATCAATTTATAAGTGTTTTAAATACATAAAATAAACCACTTTTACTTATCATTTACTATAAGTTTTTTTTTTAAATTAAACCAGTAGTTCCTTCCCTTATCAGTAAATTTTGTATAAATTATAGAATCCTCAATCACTTATGACTGAATCTCTATCTCCTTCTAAAACAGTGTGGCCTTTTAGGAAAAACTAATTTTGGAGTTGTGAGTGTCCAAGGAAATTCATCTAGCTTGGTACCGTATCCTGAATGAGTCGTTCATCCCTAGATCTCAATACCTGTTTAATATTTGATAGTGATGATTGAAACAGCTTTAGGGAAGACAAACTGCCAGGGAAATGTGCCCCCAAAAGGACATGGAAGTCCACTCAACCACGCACGACCTCCTGAGCACCATCCCCTCTGGCCCCACTTCCACCACTCTCCCCACTGCCCACCAAACTCCTGCCACACCAGTCTCCTTTCCGATTTTTTTGGTAAAGGGTCTGGAATGAGCTTTCCCCACATTTTTATTGGCTGTGTCCTCATTCAGGTCTCAACACAGGTGTCACCACCTCAGAGAGCCTTTCCCCAAGCACCATATCTAATGTTGCCTCTGCCACAGCCAGAGACTTCCATCTACATGACCTTATTTAATTTTCTTGAAGCACTTATAACTATCAGAAATCGTTTCTTTTGTTTGTTTGTTTCTGGGTGTGCATACTTGTTTACTACCTCTCTCTCCCCTTTGAATACAAGCTCCACGTGATCAGTGACCCTGATTGTCTTTTCACCTCTCTGCCTCAAGTGCCTAGGCAGGAGATGGAATAAGGGAGGGGGAGCTCCATAAATATTTGCCGAATGTATCCACACGTTCTGTGGATATGGGGGCTCGTGGCACCAAAATCCTTAAGTGAGTTCACAGAGAAATTTTATTCTACCCTTTTTGGAACTGAACATGAAATGGGAACTTGCCGTTTCCCCCTCAAAGCAAAGAGAAAGAAAATCCCTGACCAGCAGGTGGCCCACAGCCAGGAGAAAGGGGTTGGGAGGACATGGGTCTTAGCCATAGACCTGGAAGAGGCTGAGCTTTAAATAAAAATCATTTGGATTAGGTAATGGAAACACAGCCTACTGCACTGTCCTCCCTCAGGTGCTTGCTGCCTCTATATGAATCACCACTGGACACCACAGACTGAGGAAGTTTGGCACAAAATATTCAGGCTGGAAAAAGTCAAATAAATCTCTGGAATGCTACTGAATACTCTAGCAGATTTTATTTTTTTTAAATCTAGTTTTTAAAATTACAACATATGTCACTTAATAAATCTATTTCAAGATTTAATGGTTTCTTTCACATTATAAAATAATAAACAAGAAAAGAAAAAAGAAAAGGAAACTTATGCCCTATACTGTTTCTATCTCCTGATCAGATCATAAGTTCAAACCCTAAAAATTTGGTTCTTTTATAGGCTTGAAGTCACCAAAAATAATTCAGTGAAATACACCCTTTTAAAGCTGTGCATTTTCGATCATATTTTTCCAGTTGACCATTCAGCATAGTAGAATTGAACTTTCTGAGATTCTATTAATACAGCTGAGTGTGGTCTTGTATACTTGCAAAATTGCCAAACAGAATCAAGAGACATGAATTCTAGTTCTTACGGTTTGGGCAAGCACCTTTTCTCCCTGAGATTCAGTTACTCCATCTGTGCTAAATAAATTTTAAAAATTAAAATAAAAAAATAAATAAAAAACTCAGCTCCCCAGGCATACTAGCCACAGTTCACATGCTCAATAGTCATATCTGACTAGGGGCTATTATAATGAACACTGTTGGAATAGAACATTTCCATCATCACAGAAATTTCTATTGGACAGTGCTAGCCTGGAGAAATCTTTATAGCCCTACGTCTTAGAACTAAGCCTGGCATATTGAGCTAGAGTCAGAGCCTCCAAACCATGCTTTGCAAGCTCTAAGAATTTCTCTGTGTCTACTTAGGGGATAGTGGAAAATAATTCTTAAGCCCTAAATCATCTTCCAAAAGCTGAGGCCCATAGGCTAGATAATAGCAGTCAATCCCTTGTCTCTATTACTCTTCTTTCCCCTGGATCTCAGGAACATCTCATAGGACTGCAGTAGTTGTAATTGGGATTTTTCTTTCTTCTCAATGTGGAACTCTCATCGGTCTCCTTTGAGGCTCTACTTTTAGGGATGGGGTGGGCTTTGTTGGTTTGATAATGATCACATATTGCTTAGAAATACTGAGGTTGAAGTGTTCTCCATGGCTTAGGCAATAAGAGTGAGGCCAGGAACCCCACTGTGGCACCTTGCTGGATGTCTCAAAAGGATTGGCATCACCATTCATCATCTTCCCTGATAAGACTGATTTTACATGAGTATAATTGATAGTTGAAAATCTTGTAGTGAAAAAATGTCACAGGTGCCTTGGTGTAGTTTCCAGTCTCAAGCAACTGCGGAAGCTAGACAAGTAATCAGAATAAATGAATCAAACCAAGTCCCTGGTAATCTAACTTTGGGACTCTGGTGAGCTGCTGAGTGCATCTAAAGGGATAAGAACTACTGGATCGTACTGTTGCCATGTGGTCAAATGGGACTATTGTTGCCAGACCTTCTGAATTTTTTCCAAGAGAAATCAGAAAGCTGTATTTTTTCACATGTGAACGCTCTCATTTTACACATGAATTCTCTCAATGTTGAACACTTGACAACTAATTTAACATTTAAAAATATTCAATGAGCCAAAGAAAACTCATCAGTGTGCCAGATTTGGCCTATGGGTATTGGTCCCTAGTTGAAGTAATAATTTGGTTTCCTTTCATTGGGTATCAATTATACACACATTATTCCATTTAATTCTCAAAACTCTATGAGAAATAAAAATATGTGTATTTTGGATTAGGAAAATGAGGTGCAAGTTATGGAACGTACCTAAGATTCCATAGGTCCAGGTCTGTTGGACATGGTCTTCCTAAGACCCTCATGCCTCCATGTAAAATTGTCAATGCCATTGTTAGGTAATTCAGAAGGAATATGTGGATAGCCTTTTCAGATGCTTTGTTATATATTACCACCATTAATCAAATATATTGAGTATATAAACACAACCCTAAAAGCAGGCCCTTATCAGCCATTATTAGAATTTAAGTACTCTTAACTAAGTAGCCACTAAGTGACTGCTTAATAAATATTTGTAGGTTGATTTTGGAAATGGAGACTTTTTAAATAAAATAGAGTGCCACCCTGTAGCAGTTTGGCATTGTTTGAGTTCCAAAAATAGATATTGGATTATGTTTGTAAACTGGTCTATACCTGGGCATGATTAAATTATGATTAGGGCTTTGATTGGGCCACATCAGTAGGACGTTGAGTCCCTGCCAGAGAAAACTAAATGGCAGAGAAGAGAGTTGGAGTTTTGATATTGGAGTTTTGAGCTGGAGCCCAGGACGTAGGCACACAGAGGAGTGGAGCAGAACAGCCCTGCCCGGAGAGAATCGAGCCCCAGGGAGAGAGACGAGCCCTGGGAAGAGAGGAACCCAAGAAGCCTGAAACTTCCAGATGTTGGCAGCCATTATGCTCCAACATGTGCAATAGATTTTGGTGAAGGAAGTAACTTATGCTTTATGGCATGGTAACTATAAGCTTCTACCGCAATAAATACCCTTTATAAAAGCCAACACATTTCTGGTATTTTGCATCAGCGCCCCTTTGGCTGACTAATACATACTCTCTATAACTTATTGACTTCTACAAGGTCTGCATCTCATTTCTGGCCCCAGAGAAATTGTGTAGATGTACAGATGAGTTGACCAATATGTAAACCCAGTTGCGACGGGACTCAGATTGATGTAAGTTTTCCAATCTTTGCATCACTTCTCCTCCACCTCTCCGTGTTTCTTCTTGAAGTCTTCTCTCTAATGTTACCCTTGAATTGTGCCATGCCCCATGTCTTCTCACACTCGCTCTTCTACCAGCTTCCACACTAAGGCCATGGTGCTAGAGCTGGGGGCATGGTGGGAGGGAAGCTTGTAAGATATCATGCAAGAATGGTCCCAAAATTGGCATCAGGTGCATCTTGCCAACAGCGCTCAGGCTGCCAAGGCAGAGGCTCCAGAAATAAAGAACAATGGAAGTGTAATTCTGAGTTTTTAATTCCTCCACATTAGGGTTTAAAAAATAAACCAAAAAGTAAAATTAGAAAGAATCCAAGTAAATAAGTATTTTATATCCCACCTCCTTCCCCATTTTTAGTGAGCGGCTATCAATTTATGCTTAAAAAAAATCAAATGAGGTAGGTTGCCAAAGCACTTCCCACATATACAGAGTACTTTTATTATTTACCTTTCCAGGAGCCATAAAATATTGTTTAAATAATCATTGGTGAAAAAGCTATGCCCTTTGAAACCTGCTATAGGAAGCCCTAGTATCGTCTTCTTAACATAGACAGTCTTTTGCATGTCATTTCTTCTTAACATGAACAAGAAATTTATCATGATCCTAGTGTTAAAAATGTATAATAACATTATAAAAAACAGCCCAATAGTGATATCATCTCTGTGTCATATTCCCAGAAAATAAGTAAAAGTAAGGAAAACTATGGAAGCAATTTTAAGGTGTATGATTTATAAAAACATACACCTTTTATCATTAAAAGTTTTATTTATTTGGAAAAGAATTCAAATATGTTAGATATCTGAATATGCACATATAAATATTTATGAAAAACTTCATTTGTAATGATTTTTGGTATAATAATCATTTCACCATTTCTAGAATCAGTAGATTCAAGCTTTGGTATAAGAGATGAGTCTATTTTAGGAAATTAGGCTCTTGGGGCCTTTATAAATATCATTTTTGACCCATTCTAATTGTCAATGAAAGGGACATTTTCATTCTCAATAAAAAATAATCTTTAAATTACACCTATTTTAACCATTTGCCACTCTCACCACCACACCTTTGGCCACAGCAGAGCAGAAAACCATGGGATTCACCCTCTTAATCATTCCAGATCCATACCTTCTACCTGATGAGCACTCAAAATTCTTAAATTGCTCAAGTATAAGAAATTCTGTTCTCTGGCTCCTCAATTCTGGTCTTCCAACTTCCTGCTCAACTGCACTCACCATAGCAGCTCTTCTAAAGAGACATTTTCAAAAACCCAGCCCCATTCTGCTGCCTTCCTTACTGATACCCCGGTACTGTCTTCACAACAATCTAGAGAAAACAGTAAAGATGGACCCTCCTCTTCACCAAAACCTGCCCCACCACTTGGGCTGTCCATTATATGCTCTTTTAATGCCCCCAGATTCTTCATAGAGTAAAATCTGTAGCCATTGAAAAAGCTGAAAAGTCAATCATGTAACATGAATCTTAATAAACCTGATTTTAAAACTGAAACGCCAGTTACTTTAGAGAGCAGTTTGGCAGTTCCTCAAAATGTTAAACACATAAAGCCATACGACCTAGCAATTCCACTCCTGAGAATTAAAAACGTATGTCCACACAAAAACTCATACATGAATGTTCATAGCAGCATTATTCAACATAGCCCCGACGTGGAAATAACCCACATGTCCATCACTAGATGAATGCCTAAACAAAATGTAGTAAATCCATAAAATAGAGTGTTATTCATCCATATAAAGGAATGCATGACAGACTGAGATTATTTTTTGAATCCTAAAAAGAGAAAGATTATTTTTTTTAAAACTAGTCTATTCCTGTGGGTGTGATATCCTTTGATTGCATTAAATTTGTTTGGGGGACCTTTGATTAGATTACTTGATAAGATCACTTTTGGGTTTTGATTATTCATGGTGTGTCTCTGCCCTCTTATTGGGTCTGATAAAAACAGAGACACACAGACAGACAGACACAGGAAAAGGAAGCCACCATTTTTTATCCTACCAT
>PVKH010009819.1:0-18604 GCA_004027955.1 Chaetophractus vellerosus
GTTTAACCTCAGGCCTCCCCAGGGGGAGGTATACTAACAAGGATGGTACTACAGGCAGAAAAGCCTAAGAGAGAAAGAAAAAAGCGGGTAGAACAGGAGGGTCACAGAACTGAAAACTATAAGTAATAAAGGGCACATAGTGAGGGAAAGAATTTAAACAAATCACAGGAGATGGGAAAAATATACCCCTTACACACAAACCTGATCATGATTCCTGGAGAAGGAACAGAGGAAAGGAAGAATCATCCTGCAGGTGAAACAATTGCACACAAAGTGTAATTTAACTAGTATACCACATACTCAGGCTAGGACCATATGGAGCAATGCTGAAAAAATATGATCAAACATGGACTGTTATAAAGATGTAGAAGTAGTTGGATCAAGTTGTAAACAGACACATTAACTCAAAGGAATAACCAATAAAAACTGAGAGTAGAGGGAGAAATGTGTGTAAGCATTAACTCATCAAGATAATCAGAGGCCTAGACATCAGCAAAAAATTAAAAACATAACAAAAAAAGCATGGAACATATGGCTAAGTCAAAGAAACAAGCTAAATCAACAGAGGAGACACAGTGCTCGGAACATCTAATCAAAGAAGTTCAAACAAACCTCTTATCAAATTAATTCAAGTAGATGAAAAAACATGGCTAAAGAGAGAAAGAATATTAAGTAATGATTTGTGGTAAGATGGCATTGGAGATACAGGCAAGGCTTGATGCTCTCACAAAAACAATGGAGAAAGAGACAAAAGTTGCCTGAAGGATATGCTTTGTGGGTGAGCAGACCAGGACAGTGCCACAGAACTCCCAGAAGGGTGAGGGACAGAGAGATGAAGATTCTGAAGTAATAAATTGAGTTACCATGCCTTGGGGTGGCTGGGGAGGGCTCCAATTTCCCACCCACAACATATTAAGCTGGGGTAAAATTCCCAGATAACTGTAGCTGACTTAGAGATGAACACACATCTTCCTCCCTGTCAGGTGTTTCAAAGGAAAAGGGAAGGGGGACACAGGCTTTTCTTCAGGGAAGTCAAGCAACAGAGACCCCTTTGAATTTATGTCAGGGAGCCAACACAGGAACATAGGAAAGCCTAGACTGAAACACCTCCTTAGAAAAGTGTGCCAAAAAGTGCCATTGGATGGAGGGTCTGGAAATTGCATAGATAGAAACTGTTTACAGTTTTCTCTGTATCTAAATCCCTGGTAGATAACCTACAACCCATTACTGAGTCCTTGGTTGGATTTTGATAATTTAAGCTGGGAAATTAAAAAATGTTAAAAAACATTGAACCAAATATCAAAGAAGTGCTGTGGAAAAATAAATAATTGTCAAGAGAGAGAAATTGGCCACCAGAGTAAATTCACCAACATATTCAGATGCCTAGAAATTAGCAAAAATTGCAAAGCATACTAGGAAACAGGTAGAGATGGCCCAGCCAAAGGTACACACCAAATACCCTGAAGAGATTCAGGATTTAAGACAACTAATCAGTGATGATCACACAACTCTCCTAAATCATCCCAAAGAGTTTAAAGAAAATATAACTAAAGAAATAAAGGATATTAAGAAAACACTGGTGAACATAAAGAACAATTTGAAAGCCTGCAACAAAAAGTATCATGACTTATTGGGATGAAAGACAAAATGGATGAGATTAAAAATACATTACAGGCACATAAGAGCAGATTTAAATTGCTCAAAAGCACAATTAGTGATTTCAAAGACAGAACATCTGAACCGAAAAGATAGGAGAACAGAAGGAGAAGAGAAAGGTAAAAATGGAACAGCAACTCATGGAAGTGAATGAGAATGCAAAGGGCAAAAACATTCACATTATGGTGTCCCCTTAGGTAAAGAGAGTGGAAAAGGGACAGAAAGAGTTTTTGAAGAAATAATGTCTGAAAACTTCCCAAACCTTATGAAAGACATAAATATCAATGTTTGAGAAGGACAATGCACCACAAACAGAATAAACACTAATAGATCTACCCTGGGGCACATACTATTCAGAATGACAAATATCAGAAATGAAGAGAGGATTCTGAAAGTAGCAAGAGAAAAGCAAAGAGTCCCATAGAAGAGAAACTTGATAATATAAAGTTGCAACCTCTCATCAGAAACCATGGAGGACAGAAGAAATTGGATTGATGTATTTAAGTTATTAAAAGGGTAAAACTGCTTACGAAGCATTCTGTATCTGTTAAAAATGACCTTCAAAAATTAGGGTGTGTTCAAAATCTTCACATCCAAATATAAACTGATAGAACATGTTACCAAAAGTCCAAATTTCATGATATACTAAATAGAGTGGTCCAGCCTAAGAGGAAGTAAGAAGGGCAGGAGACTTGGAGAAGTGTGCAGAAATGAAGATTATTAGGAAGGATAAACTTAAGGACCATATGACAACAGGACAACAGGAGCTGAAGGACAAAATGGATGAAGTAAGTAATGCCTTTACAGTAATAACATTGAATGTCAAAGGCTTGAACTCCCCAATCAAAACACATGCAGTGATAGAATGGCTTAAAAAATATGAGCCATCTATATGTTGTCTGCAAGTGACCCAATCAGATGTAAGGACACAACTAGGTTAAAAATGAAAGGATGGGAAAGCTCTTCCTGTAACCAAATAAAAAGAGCTGGAGTGGCAATACTAATATTGGACAAAATAGTTTTTTTTCAATTCAAGACATATATAAGGGATGAGGAAGGTCACTATATATTAATTAAAGGGCAATTCACCAAGAAGAAATAACTAACCTAAATATTTACACACCTAACCTGAGACCCCAAGATACATGAGGCACACACTGGCAATACTGAAGGGGGAAAGAGACATCTATAAATTAAGAGGTAGAGACATCAATACACTACTCTCAGTTTTGGATAAACATCTGGACAGAGGATAAATTATGAAATAGAGAACTTCAATAGTGTGATAAATGAACTACACCTAACAGACATCTATAGAGCACCACATCCCAAAGCAACAGGATATAGATTCTTTTCAAGTTCCCATGGTTCCTTCCCAAAGATAGACTAAAAGGTGGGTCACAAGACAAATCTCAATAAATTGAAAAGATTGAAATTATATAAACAATTTCTCTGGTCATAACTGAATGAAGCTGGAAATCAATAATAGATGGAAAAGGGAAAATTCAAAAATGTATGAAGATTAAACAACACATACCAAAAAATTAGCGGGTGTAGCAGTTGGATGTTATTGATGAATTCCAAAAAGAAATACTGTGTTATGATGGTAAACTCATTTTTCCTCTGGGCATATTAGTGTATTGGATTCAGAGGTGTTACTTTTACTTAATTAAATAATGATTAAGGCTTTGATTGGACCACATCAGCATGATGTTGTGTCTCCACCCTCTTGGTTGGTGGGGGCTCACAGAGTAACCACACCACAGAGAAGGGAGGTTGGAGTTTTGAGCTGCAGCATGGGAAGTAAGCACACACAATAGCAGAGCAGCTGAGCTCAGAGAGAATTGAGAGACACATGAACCACCTACACTGACCCTAGAAGAAATGAGCACTTTTGCAAAGCAATCACAAGTGAAGAAATTGAAACAGTCATCAAAAACTTACCAAAGATGAAAGTCAAGACCAGATGACACCCCAGGTGAATTCTATCAATCATTCAAGAATGATCTAATGCCAATTTTGCTCAATATTTCCCAAAAAATTGAACAGGAAAGAATACTGTGAAACTCATTCTGTTAAACCAACATCACCCTAATACCAAAACCAGATAAAGATTCTGCAAAAAAAGAAATTACAGAGAAACATCTCTAAAGAATATAGATGTAAAAATCCTTAAAAAAAAACAAAACAAAACAAAAAACAAGCCTTGCAAACCAAAACAAAAGACACATAAAAGAATTATACACCATGGTCAAGTAGATTTCATTCCCAGGTATGGAAGGGGGGTCCAACACAACAAAATCAATTAGTGTAATAAACCACATTGATAAATTGAAGAAGAAAAATCATATGATGCTCTCCATTGATGCCGAAAAGGCATTTGACAAAATATAGGACCCTTTCTTGATAAAAACCCTCCAAAAGACAGGAATAGGAGGAAGCTTTCTCTCAATTTAGTAAAGTGAATATATGAAACATCTACAGCTAGTGTAGTACTCATTCATGAAAGACTGAAACCTGTCCTGCTGAGATCAGGAAAAAGAGAAGAATGGACTGTCACCATTGTTTATGCAATATTATGCTAGATGTTCTAGCTAGAGCAATTAGGCTAAATAAAGAAACAAAAGGCACCTGAATAGGAAAGCAAGAAATAAAATGTTCAATATTCCTTGATTATATGACCCTATATCTAGAAAACACTTTAAAATCCACAAAAATACTACTAGAAATAGTAGACAAGTTCTGCAGAGTGGAGGGTTACAAGATTAATATGCAAAAATCAATAACATTTCTATACACTACTGATTTGAAAGCTAAGGAGGAAATGAGAACAAAATTTCCACTTTTAATAGTGACTAAATGAATCCAATATTTAGAAATAAACTTCACCAAGGATAAGAAGGTTCTGTATTCAGAAAACTAGAAAACATTGCTAAAATAAACTGAAGAATACTTAAATAAATGGAAGGACATTCCATGTTCATGGGCTGAAAGACAAAATATTTTTTGAAATATCAATTCTACCCAAACTGATTTACAGATTCAATGCAATCCCAATAAAAATCCCAACAGCCTTTTTTGCAGAAATAAAAAATCCATTTATCAAATTTCTTTGGAAGGGTAAGGGGCCTCGATTAGACAAAAACACCATTAAAAGAAAGTAGTTAAAGACTCTCAATTCCAGAATTTAAAGCATCTTACTTAACTACTGTGGTAAAAACAGCATGGTACTTGAATAAAGACAGACACATTGAAGAGCAGAACCAAATTGAGAACTCAGAAATAGACCCTCAAATATGATCAAGTGATTTTTGACAAGGCTCTCTAGCCTGCCCCAGTGGGACAGAACAGTCTTTTCAAGAAATGGTGCTGGGAGAACTGGATATCCATATCCAAAAGAAAGAAAGGGGACTCTAACCTTACGCCTTGTGCAAAAATTAACTGAAAGTGATTCAAGAACATAAATATAAAAGCAACAACCATAAAACTCCTAGAAGAAAAGGTAGAAAAAATCTTCAAAACCTTGTGGGGGGGCTGGCTGTATAGCCCAGTTGGTAGGGTGCCAGTTTACCACATGGGAGGCCCTGGGTTCAGTCCCTGGGCCTCCTCGAATGGACAGACCACATCAAGAAGGCAAGCTAATGTGGGTGGGGCATGCTGCCATGTGCAAAAGGCAAGGTCCCATGGGCCAGCAAAAAGGCAAGCCCCCGTGGGAAAAGGCAAACCCCCACGAGCAAGGGTGAACCCCCATGAGCAGGTGGGCTGCTGCACCAGTGAGCTGACTCAGCAGGTTGCTCCAGCAGGGTGAGACAAGCAGGCACAGAGGAGCACAGAGAAAAAAAAATGAACACAGAAAGAACTAGCAAAAAGGGTGGGGTTGTATAATAAATTTAAAAAAATAAATCTTTAAAAAAAAACAAAAAACCTTGTGGTATGTGGTAGTTTCTTAAACCCAAGACTCAAAGCACAAGCAATAAAAGAAATAATAGATAAATGAGACCTCCTCAAAACTAAACTCTTTTACACCTCAAAGGTCTTTGTCAAAAGGGTCAAAAAGCAGCTGCCTCAATATGAGGAAATATTTGGCAATCACATAGCCCATAATGTTTAATATACATACTGTATAAAGATATCACACAACTCAACAATAAAAAGCTAAACTACCCAATTAATAATGAGCAAAGAACTTGAAAGGACAATTGTCCAAAGAATAAATACAAATGGCAAAATAACACAAGGAAAAATATTCAACATCACTAGCATTTAGGGAAATGCAAATCAAAACTACAATGAGATATCATTCCACACCTATTAGACTGGCTGCTATTAAAAAGCCAGAAAATTGTAAATGTTTGAGAGGATATGGACCTATAGGAATGCTTATTCACTGTTGGTGAGAATGTAAAATTGTACAGTCACTGTGGAGGACTGTTCGACCATTTTAAAGAAGTTGAATGTAGACTTGCCATGTGACTAGGCAATAGCATTTCTAGGTATATACATAGAATGGAAAGCAGTGACATGAACAGACATCTGCACTCTATTGTTCATTTTGGCATTATTCACGATTGTGAAAAGTTGGAACTATTCTAGGTGTCCATCACCAGAGGAACAGATAAACAAATTGTTGTGTATATACACGATGGAATATTTTGCACTGTTAAGAAGAAATGGTGTGAAACATGACCAAATGTTCCCAGAGGACATTATGTTAAGTGAAACAAGCTAGACACAAAAGGTCAAATACTGTATGATTGCATGATTATGAATTACATATATTGTGTAAACTCATGGAATTAATAATTAGAATATATGCTACCAGAAAATAGGAGTGTAGAGAATGAAAAGCTGAGGATTAATTTTGCAGAATTGCTAAAAAAATTCCTTTGTAAATCTTGGCAAATGAATAGAAATAGTGAAAGCATACCATGGTGTTTGTAACTAGGAGACCTATTATAATGTGTGTAATTGCTTGAAAGGGAAAGTCTAAGATCATGTATATTACTAGAAGGAATGATAAAAACTGTAACAGTGGACTGTAGAAGAAAGTAAAAGCTCAGGTAAAACACAAGTGCATATAAAAGACTGTTTTAAAAAATATAAATATACTAGAGGAAAGGAAAAAGAATTGTAGCAATGTACAACAGGGGAAGCCTAGAGAGGCTGAGAGGTGATGAGTTTTGTTTTGTGTTTATTTCAATAATTATTATTAGAATAATGAAAGTGCTCTAAGAGTGATTGAAGTGATGAGTGCACAAATATGTGATTACACCAATTACCATTGCTTGCACAATTTGGATGGATTTATGGATTGTTAATACGTATCAATAAAACCGATTTGCTTAAGAACAATATTAAGACAATGTGTGAGCATGAAGAGTTTGAGAGTATAAAAAAGAAGCAGAACAGATTATATGGGGATGAAATCAATTATAGAGATTAAAAATACACTAGAGGCATACAGCATCAGAACTGAACCGAAGCATCAGTAAAGTAGAAGACAGTATAATTGTAATGATACAGGCTGAAGAAGAGATAGAAAAAAAATAGATAACATTAAACCTGTCTCAGGTAAAATTTCAGTGACAGTGCAGCAGACGTTCATATGTACCATGGGTATCCCAGAAGGAGAAGAGAAGGGAAAGGGGGAAGAAAGAATATTTGGGGAAATAATGACCCCAAACTTCTCAACTATTATGAAAGAGATAAATATACATATCCACTTCTAGGAAAATGGCCCCGAAGTAGGTAAGCAGAGTATGACCCTATCACAAAAAAATGTGGAGAGAAGGCAGGGATCTATCTAAAGGAACTGCTTTGAATATATGTATATGATCTGAGTCATCGAAGAGGGTAGTGGAAAGATAAACAAGCCAAAGGAGAGCAATTAGTTGCTCACCACCACTGTGGCTGGAAATGGCACATATACACTGTCCTTAGTGCAAGTAGCCTCAGTGGAGCCGCAGGCTCAGTGCTGGCAATGATGTGGGAGGGGGCGTTCCCTAGGAGGCAGAGGGATCTGACAGAGGGTGGAGGGTGGTTCCTTTGTGGTGACTTTGGCCAGCTGAGCCCCCTCTGAATCTTGGAATGGACCCCAATCTGACAGGAAAAGAAGAGGGAGGGATCTACTCGGGCAGACTCACATGCCCAGCTGCCTTGGAAGAGAGAGAGGCATAGAATAGAAAGGGGATGGGGACAGGTGCCTACAGTCATCAAAACTTTATGAGATTGGCACAAGGGTAGACATACTCAAAAATGGAAACAAATTGAGAATTCTGTTAGAGATGCGCACATATACAGTCAACTGATATTCGACAAGGCTACCAAGCCCACTCAAATGGGAGAGAGCAGCCTCTTCAACAAATGGTGGTTGGGGAACTGGATATCCATATCCAAAAGAATGAAAGAGGAACACCATCTCAAACCTTTTACAAAAATTGACTCAAGATTGATCAAAGACTTAAATATAAGTCAAGACCACAAAGATCTTGTAAGATAATGTAGGGAAGAATCTACAGGATTTTGTATTAGGAAATGGTTTCATGAACTTTAACCCCCAAAAAACAATGAAAGAAAAAAATAGATAAATGGGACACATCAAAGTAGTTTGTCTAGAAACTGAAGAGGCAGCCTACTCAATGGAAGAAAATATTTGGTAACCATATATTTGATGGGGTTCTAAAATTCAGCATATATAAAAACGGGCAAGTGATTTGAATAGGCACTTCTCCAAAGAAGAAATTCAAATTCAAATTAAAAAGCACATGAAAATATGTTCAACACTACTGGTTGTTAAGGAAATGCTAATCAAAACTACAATGAGATATCATCTTACACCTGTTAGACTGGTGGCTATTAACAAACAGAGGACTACAAAGTTTGGAGAGGATGTGGAGGAGTGGGAACACTTATCCACTGCTGGTGGGTGTGTAGAATGGTGCAGCCGTTGTGCAGGACAAGTTGGCAGTTCCTCAGGAAGCTAAATATAGATCTGCCATACAATCTCACAGTGCCACTGCTGGATATATTCCCAGAAGAATTGAAGAATACACAAACAGATGTATGCACAACCAATGTTCATAACTGCAACATTCTTCATATCCACCAGCATTGGATGTAGTAAGTGGTTTTTTGAACTTCCTTGATTATATGTTCCAAGCCCTGTGTCTTCTCTGTAGGTTTAGTTTCATTCCTTGACTTAGCCATATATTCCTTTGTATTTGGTACGGCTTGCAATTTTTTCTTGATGTCTAGGCCTCTGATAATCTTGATGAGTTAACTCTTCTTCTGTTTCTCCCTCTAGTCTCAGTTTTTATTGGTTATTGCTTTAGGTTAAGGCTCCTCTTTAACACTTGATCCAACTTCTTCCACATCTTTATAACACCCCATGTTTGATCATATTTTCTCAGCACTGTTCCACCTGGTTCTTATCCTGGATATGTGGCATAGTATTTAAATTGCACTTTGTGTGCAATTGTTTCACCCCCAGGTGAGTTACTGTGCCCCAGGGTGTCTGAATTTGGCTTCACTTCCTCACCAACAATATATTAAACTGGGCTAAAAATCCTGGCTATCTGTAGCTGACTGAGAGAAGAACAAGCATCTTCTTCCCTGTCAGGAGTTTCAAGGGAAAAGGGCGTTTCTTCAGTGAATTCAGGCCATAGAGACCACTTTGAATTTCTTTCTGGTAAATCAACACAGGAACACAGAAAAGACTAGACTGGAATAACTCCTTAGAAAGGTATGCCAACAAGTGTCATTGGCTGGCAGGTCTGGAAATTGCATGGACATAAACTGTTTTCAGGTTTCTCTGTATTTTATACCCTGGTAGAAACTCTACACCCCATTACTGAATCCCAGGCTGGATTTTGATCAATTAAGCTGTTTAAGGGAATAGGGAGGCGGAGACATGGGTCTTTCTTAAGTGAATTTAGACCGCAGTGCCCTCTTTGAATTTCACTATGGACTAGAATGGACTTGTTGTAGTCCTGATATAGACTTATGATATACGCAATGTAAGAAATTGCAAAATTATGTGGAGCCAGGGTCACTGGACACTTTGGGATCAGGGTGAGGGAAGAGCAATTGTAATGCGGGTTTTTTCTATTTTTTTAATTTATTTTTTATTTTTATTTTCATTTTTTAATTTAATTTAATTTAATTTATTTTTTTGGGGGGGGGGACCTGGGAATTGTCATGGATGATGCTGCAATGGAAGATGTAGGCCAGTATCATTCAGAACTGTATGGGAGAGAGGGTCGTCTATGGCCTGAACTGTGATCTATGCCTGATGGCAAAGCCCCAAAATGTGTATATCTATCAGAGGTGTTATGCCACACTGAGGGATGTGTATGTGGGGGTTTGTGGGAGGGGTGGGGGTGGCATATGTGTACTCCTGGAATCTCTGTGTAACATTTATGTAATCAATGTATCCTAAATATATATATAGATATATAAAAAATAAATTAATTAATTAAATTAAAAAAAATAGAAAACAAATAGCAAAATACCAGGCACATTTAAAACCATATCAATATTTACATTGTATATGAACAGGCTAAACAAAAGACAAAGGTTGCCAGACAGGATTAAAAAGCAAGATTGTCCTACATGCTGTTCATAAGAGACACACTTTAGATTCAAAGGTACAACTAGGTTGAAACATAACAGGATGGAAAAGAAATGCTACACATGTACCTCTATATGTACAGGTGAGGGTTATTTGTGTTTATTTTATTTGAATTTATCCACCTTTTTCAGGTGTTTAGCTGTTTTCAGGAGCCATTTTGGTCTCTTACAAGCTACTCTGTCATACACATGTTTCTCAGTATATTTTTTAAAAAATATTAATCAATCAGTCAGTCCTGCTCAAACTTGTCAATGGTTTCCTATGTCACTTTATGTAACTGGACTTCCATGACCACCTTATTTAAAATTATACCTGTTCCCCTTAGTTCTCCCTACCCTCTTTACACTTCTTATTTTACTCTGGAGCATTTATTGCAATCTAGCTTACTACAGATTTTTAAATATTTATCTTATATTAGACCCCAACCCTAATTAAAGTTCGAAGAAGCAAAAGTTTTATTCTTTTCAGTTGATATTGAGATCATTGGTGCTAAAACTGGGCACATTGTAAGTTTCCATATTGAATATTAACTATTCAATATGTATTCAATGAATGAATGGGTTCAGATCTTAAGCCAAATTTTTAAAATTAGTAGATGAATTTTTCAAACATTAAACTCACAAGATATGTTGTACTTTAATAGAATGTTCCTAATTACTTTCATTTGCGCTAACAGCATCTGCTAGACATGCTAATTGAGGGCCACCCAAATCCTTCTTTGAACCTGGGTGAACCTGTAGAGTTTCTAACATTTTAAATAAAATAACATAAATGGCAATAAAACAGATGGATACATTTCAAAAAAAAAAAGAAAGTCAATACAGGAACAAAGGAAATAACAAAAAATCATTTACAATAGCAAGTAAAATAGTCAAATATCTAGGAGTAAACATAACTGAGGATGTAAAGCATTTTTAGATGAATAACTAAAAAGCATTGCTGAAAAAAATAAATACAGAAGACAAATAAATGAAAGGACTTTCCATGTTCATGGACTAGAAGACTAAATATTGTCAAGAGAGCAATGCTGCTCAAAGCAAGTGACATATTGTTGGCAATCCCAGCCAAAATTCTGACAGAGTTCTGCACAGACATTGAAAAGTCAATCATCAAATATGGATTTTTGACAAGGGTGCCAAGTCCACTAATGGGGAAAAAGAATCTCTTCAACAAATGATGCTGTGAGAACAAGAGAGCCATATACAAAATAATGAAGCTTGATTCCTCTTCACACCATGTACAAAAATTAACTCAAAATTGATCAAAGACCTAAATTTCAAAACTAAAACTATAAAACTCCTAGAATAAAACAAAGGGAGGCATCTTTAGGCCATTGTGTTGGGAAATGATTTCTTAGAAATCATACCAAAAGCACCAACAAAAAATGAGAAAACAGATACAAGGGACTTCCCCAAAATTAAAAGTGGTTGTCTTTTAAAGACTTTAACGAGGTCTCTGGGCAAGATGGCATCAGTTTAGGTGCACACTCACCAGCCTTCCAGCAGAGGATGGCTGACTGGTGACAGGAGCCTGCCCAGGTGGTATTTTCTGGGATCCTGGGGAATGGAAGTCTTGGGTACAATGTTCTGGAGGGCACTGGATGGTGAGAAGGCCTGCTCAACATAAAATCATGAGTTCTTTATTCCACATCTGGAAACAAAAGTGGCTAAACCCTGTCCTCGGTGTGGGAGTATGTGCAGTCTGAGCTATGCAGGTAGTCCAGTGAGGGGGAATAAACTCCGAGTGGGAAGTTTCTGGCAAAGGGTGGAGAGGGGTTTCCTTTCTTTGGGTTTGATCACCAGGACCACCTAGCAGGTTTGGGGAGTGATTAGCTGGATGGAAGTGGTACTGGGCTGAGGAGAGAGGCAAATCTACACTGCATGGCTAATTTACCTAACCGTGACACAGAGGCTAGGCTCCAGAAGAGGCAGAGCCAGCAATTTTACAACTCCATGCTGAGTAAAACAGAATCAACTTCCCTGGGGTAGTCAGGCAGTGGGAAGTAATTAATATGTCTCCATGAGCTTATTTGGGGTCCCCTCACAGGAGTGGGTGGTCCTGAAGAGGCATTCTTTTAGGACTCTTATTTCATAAAATAAAAAAAAAGAGAGAGAGAAAAGTTTTGACTTGCTTTAATAACTAAATTCTGCCTCAAAGGCTGCTGAGAGAAGGCTGCAGGGTAATTGTTAAATGAAAGCAGGCTGAGCTCCACAAGGGCCCCAAAAGAATGTTGTTCTCCCTTAGCTTTGTTTGACTGTATGCTTGTGTTTGGTTGATTCTTCCGTGTTTGTCAGTTTGTTGCTTTTCTTACCTCTAACCTCTCCTCTTTTTATTTTTTTTTTTTTAATTAGGTGCTGCTGGCTTTTTCTTCATTGCTGGTACTCTTCTTCCTTGACTTTCAATTCTCTGTGTATAGTGATTGTGTCTACCAGTGCTATCGGTTCTCCTTCCTTCATCATTCTACCTTCAGCTTTCTGTTGTGGTTCTTACATTCCACCTTTTTTCATTTGTTCTCAATTTAATGGTTGTCAATTCTATCTTGTCTATTCTGTTCTCTTTTCTTTCTTGTTTTTTTCTGTATTAACTTTTTTCTTTCAGCCTTTCCTTTATTAGTTTCCTCTCTCCTCATCATTCTGGCCTTATAAAATATTCTATATATTTTTCATTAATTGATTCCCCACTCCATTGTATGCATTTCACTTTTCCCCCTATTACTCTACACTGCCTATATGAGTTAAATATTCAATTTATTAAGTCGGATAGAGCCCCTCTTCTAACTTTTTTCAATAGTACTATTATCTTATCTCCTCTCTTAACCCTTTTGATTCCTCTGGCCCTAATCTTTTCCTTCAAGGACACATAGAAAAAAAACAAAGAAATACAAAAAGAGGAAGAAAGGGTTAAAGACAAAACTTAACACACACACAGAACTATAAGCTAAATAAAACTGTGGAGCAGAGAGAGAAGCTAATCAACTGAATAAACCCAACAAGGAAAAGTGATGACCAGAGAGCAATAATAAAATTAAAAGCC
This sequence comes from Chaetophractus vellerosus, assembly GCA_004027955.1. Taxonomy (NCBI): domain Eukaryota; kingdom Metazoa; phylum Chordata; class Mammalia; order Cingulata; family Chlamyphoridae; genus Chaetophractus; species Chaetophractus vellerosus. Next base: position 13,319 of record PVKH010009819.1, read on the forward strand.
ATACTGAGAAACTGGAAGACATGGACCATTCCAAAGAACAAACCAAAACCCAGGCAGAGATGCAGAACATAGAACAACTAATCAAAGCTGTCCAAACAAATATCATGGACCAACAATGAAGTGAAGGAAGAGAATAAGCATATTAGGAAGACACTGGGAGCACATACTGCAGAAACAGTAAACATACATAAAAAGACAATGGATATGCTGTCAATGAATAGCACAATCCAAGAAATAAAAAAGATGATATATTCACATAACAGCAGATTTGAACAGGCAGAAAAAACAATTAGTGATTTGGAAGACAGTACATCTGAAGTCAAACAGATAGTAGAACAGATAGATAAAAAGATAGAAAAAATCCAGCAGGGAGTCAGGGACTTAACTGATAATGCAAAACGTACAAACATAAGCATTATAGGTATCCCAGAAGGAGAAAAGAAGGGAAAGGGAACAGAAGGAGTATTGAAAGAAAAAATGGCTGAAAGCTTCCCAACCCTATCGAGGGGGATGGATGTACATATCCAGAAAGCACAGAACACCCCAAAGAGTATAAATCCCAACAGGCCAACTCCAAGACATATCCTTGTCAAAATGTCTAATGCTCAAGACAAAGAGAAAATACACAAGGAAGCACGGAAAAGAGAAACATCACATACAAGGGAAGCACAATAATATTAAGTGTTGATTTCTCAGCTGAAACCATGGAGGCAGGAAGACAATGATATGACATATTCAAGGTATTCAAAGATAAAAATTTCAGCCATGACTTCTCTATCCTGCAAAGCTGGCATTCAAAAATGATAGAGAGTTCAAAATAATCACAGATAAACAGAAACTAACTGAATAGGCTAATAAGAAAACTGCACTTCAAGAAATACTATAAGAAGCTCTACATGTTTAAAGGAAAAAACAGGAGAGAAGAGTTGAAGGAGTGTGTAAGAACAACTAAAAAGACATAAAGGGAAGCAAAAACTACATACAACATATATAACCACGAAGAAAATATGGTGGTTGTAAGAAATTCATTGAGAGTAATAACACTGAATGTTAATGGATTAAACTCACCAGTCAAGAGACACAGATTGGCAAAAAGGATGAAGAAATATGACCATCTATATATTGTCTATAAGAGACTCACCTTAAACCAAGGGATCAAGGAGGCTAAAAGTGAATGGATGGAAAACAATTTTACATGGATATAACCAAAAAAGGGCAGGAGGAGCTATCCTAATATCAGACAATATAGACATCAAATGCAAAACAGTCATAACAAAGATTCACATTACATACTAGTAGAAGGGGTAATCTCTCAAGAAGAGAGAACAATCATAAACATTTATGCACCTAATCAGGCTGCCTCAAATTACATGAGGCAAACACTGAAAAAACTAAGTGGAGAAATAAATGCCTCTACAATTATAGTGGTGTACTTTAATAAACCATATCACCATTAGACAGAACATCTAGAGAGAGAATCAGTAAAGAAACCAAGAACATGAATAATGCATAAGAGGGCCTGGACCTAATAGATATATACAGAACACTACACTATAATACAGCAGGATATACATTCTTCTTGAGCACACATGGATCATACTCTGGCATAGGCCACATGTTAGGCCACAGAACAACTCTCAATGAGTTCAGAATGACTGAGATGATACAAAGTAATCTCTCTGACCATAATAGAATGAAATTGGAAATCACTAAAGGCCAGGGAACTAGATTAGGCATGAAGATATGGAAATTAAACAACACACACTTGGACAGACAGTGGGTCAAGGAGGAAATAACGAAGGAAATCAGTAACTACCTCAAATCGAATGAAAATGACAACACAACTTATCAAAACCTGTAGGATGCAGCCAAGGCAGCAACGAGAGGGAAATTTATAGGTCTAAATACATATATTAAAAAAGAAGAAAGAGCTAAAATTAAAGTATTAACTGCACACTAGAAAGGATTGGAAAAACATCAAACAACCAAACCCAAAGGAAGCAGAAAGAAAGAAATAACAAAGATTAGAGCAGAACTAAGTGAATTTGAAAATAAGAAATCATTAGATAAAATCAACAAAACCAAAAGTTGGTTCTTTTAGATCAATAAAATTGACAAACCCTTAGCAAGACTAACAAAGAAAAAGAGAAGGCAGATGCAAATACACAAAATAGGGAATGAAGAAGGGGATATCCCTACTGACCCCACTAAAATAAAGAGTATTATAAGAGGCTATTTTGAAAAATTATATGCTAACAAGAATGATAATTTAGAGGAAACGAACAAATTCCTAGAAACTCGCAAGCAGCCTACATGATGAAAGAACAAATCGATGAACTCAACAGTCTAATTATAAGTAAAGAGATAGACTCAGTCATCAAAAATGTCCCAACTAAAACGAGTCCAGGACCAGACAGCTTCACAGCTAATTCTCCCAAACATTCCAGGAAAGTACTAACACCAACCCTGCTTAAAATCTACCAAAAAAATAGAAATAGAAGGAACATTTCCTAACTCATTCTATGATGCCAACATTGCCCTAGTACCAAAGCCAAACAAAGACACCACAAGAAAGAAAAATTACAGACTGCCAAGTCTAATGAAACTAAATGCTAAAATCCTCAAAAAAATACTTGCTAATCGCATTCATTAACTTATTTTTTTTTAAGATTTATTTATTTTATTACATATCTCCCCTTCCCCCCCTGCAGCGATGCGCCAAGAGTGGTCACTGCGCAGGCGCGGCTTTCCCCGCTTGTGGGCGGTCTCTGCGTCCGTTCACGGCCGGCGCTTGATTCAGTTCGTGGGTGGCTGGCTGTGCTCCATCCGTGGGTGACCTGCCCTGCCCGTGGCAGCTCTTGCCCTGTCCATGGCAGCTTCTTGCACTGCCCACAGCGGCTCTGGCCTGCCCATGGCAGCTTGCCATTCTCAAGGCAGTCTGCCCGCTAGGAGACGTCCCCGGGAATCGAACCCAGGGCCTCCCATGTGGTATGCTGGCGCCCTATCCACTGGGCTATCGAGCTGGCCCTGCATTCATTAACTTATGAAAAGCATTATACTCCATGACCAAGTGGGTTTTATCCTGGGTATGCAATGATGGTTCAACATAAGAAAATCAACCAGTGTATTACAACACATAAACAGATTGAAAGGAAAAAACTCTCATAATCATCTCTATTGATGCAGAGAAAGCATTCAACAAAATACAGCACCCTCTCCTGATAAACACTGTTGAAAATAGGAAGAGAAGGAAACTTTCTGAACATGAAAAAAGGTATATATATAAAACCCAAAGCTGCCATCATCTTCAATGGGGAAATCCTAAGAACCTTCCCTCTGAGATCACGAACAAGACAAGGATCCCCACTATCATCAATATCATTTAACATTGTCCTAGAAGTACTTGCTTGAGCACTAAGGCAAGAAAAATATATAAAAGTCATCCAAATTGGAAAAGAAGAAATAAAAATTTCATTATTTGCAGACGACATGATCCTATACTTAGAAAGCCCAAAGAAATCTACAACAAAGCTGCTAAAACTTATAAAGGATTTCAGTGACATTGCAGGCTATAAGATCAATGCTGAAAAATCAGTAGCATTTCTGTACACCAATAACGAGCAATCTGAGGAGGAAATAAAGAAAAAAACACCATTTACAATAGTAACAAAAAGAATCAAATACCTAGGAATAAAGTTAACTAAAGATGTAAAGGTCTTATATGCAGAAAACTACACAACATTGTTGAAGGAAATCAAAGAAGACTTAATAGAAATGGAAGAATACTCTCTGTTCATCGATAGGAAGATGAAATATCATCAAGACATCTATCCTACCAAAAATAATCTACAGAATTAATGCAATTCCAATAAAAATTAACACTCTATTTTTTAAGGAATTGGAAAACTAACTTCAAAATTTATTTAGAAAGATAAGAGGCCCCAAATTGCCAAAGACATTGAAAAAGAAAAATGATGTTGGAGGTGTCCCACTATCTGACTTCAAAACATACTACAAAGCTACAGTGGTGAAAACTGCATGGTATTGCCACAAGGATAGTCAAGTTGACCAGTGGAACCAAATTGAGAGTTCTGATATAAATCCTCACATATACTGTCATCTGATATTTGACAAGGTCACCAAGCCCACTCAGTGGGGAGAGAATGGCCTCTTCAACAAATGGTGCATGGAGAACTTGATATCCATATGCAAAAGAATGAGAGATGAACACCATCTCACACCCTATATGAAAATCAAACCAAGGTGGATCAAGATCTAAACATAAGAGCCAAAACCATAAAAACCATGGAGGATAATGTAGGGAAGCACCTACAGGACTTTGTAATAGGAAATGGTTTCATGCACTTCACACCCAAAGAATGAGCAGCAAAAGAACAAATAGATAAATGGGATCTCCTTAAAATTAAAAACCTTTGAAACTCAAAGGACATTATCAAGAAAATAAAAAGGCAGCCTACAGAACCGGCTATAGCTCACTTGGCTGGGCTCTGGGTTACCACTTGGGAGGCCCCTGGTTTGGTGCCCAGGGCCTCCTGGTGAAAGCAAGCTGCCATGCAGTGAACTGCCTCAGGGGGATGATACAGCAGGGTGAGACAAGCAGACGCAGAAAAATGCAAAGCAAATGAACAAAGTGAGCACAAACAGCAAGGGGGCATATATAAATAAATATAAATAAATCTTTTAAAAAAGGCAGCCTAAGCAATGGGAGAAAATATTTGGCAACTGTGTATCTGATAGAAGCCTAATATCCTCCATATATAAAGAGATCCTACACCTCAAAAATAAAAAGACTAACAACACATTAAAAAAAATGGGCAAGTGACCTGAAAAGACAGTCCCCCAAGGAAGAATACAAATGGCTAAAAAGCACATGAAAAAGTGCTCAACATCTCTAGCTATTAGAGAAATGCAAATCAAAACTGCAATGAAATACCATCTTACACCCATTAGAATGGCAGCTATTAAAAAAAACAGCATTGCAACATCACCCATGAAAATTCCCATGCTTGATGGCTGTTGGGGACAATTAAGGATACACACAGTACTCGTTGTCAGCAGCATGGCCGCCCGAGTTAATAATAAACAGCCTGAGTCATGTTCCACCGATTTCTCAAAGAACTGGAAATGCCAGTTAGCTAATCTATCCCCTTCCCCAGCAACAGCAGCTACCAATAGATAACTACCAAGCCACCCTCCCCTGCTAACCACTCCCTCCTCCCTTTGAGCATAAATACTTGTACCTCACCAATAAACTTTTGCAGCTTG
>PVKH010009820.1:0-18603 GCA_004027955.1 Chaetophractus vellerosus
CCGGGGACCTCCCCTAGCGGGCAGACCGCCTTGAGAATGGCAAGCTGCCATGGGCAGGCCAGAGCCGCCGTGGGCAGGGCAAAAAGCCGCCTTGGGCAGGGCAGGTCGCCCGTGAATGGAGTGCAGCCAGCCACCTGCGAACTGAAGCAAGAGCCGGCCGTGAATAGAAGCAGAAGGCGCCCACAAGCAGGAAAGCCGCACCTGCGCAGTGACCAGTCTCCGCGTGTCGCCGCAGCGGGGGGGAGGAGAGATATGTAATAAAAAATAAAATAAATCTTTAAAAAAAAAAAAAAGACTAAAGATTTGTAGGTGTACCCTAGAAGTTGTAGAATCTGAATCTGTGTAATTAAGGTCACAGAGACTTTTATATTCACCCAAGTTTGAGAAACACTGTTCTGAATTATCACAGTACTTTTCTTCCTTTCTGCAGCACTCATCAATTTTTGCCTTGGAGTCTAGTTATTTTGCATCCATCACTAGATGGTAAGTCCTCACATTTATGGGCAATGCCTCCATGTTTGTTTCCTCCATAATATTTAGTACATTATTCTATATTAGGTAGGTATTTAATATATGCTTTATTTTCATTCAAAAATAAATAGGGGCCAGCTCGATAACCCAGTGGATAGGGCGCCGGCATACCACATGGGAGGCCCCGGGTTCGATTCCCGGGGACCTCTCCTAGCGGGCAGACCGCCTTGAGAATGGCAAGCCGCCATGGGCGGGCCGGAGCCGCCGTGGGCAGGGCAAAAAGCTGCCACAGGCAGGGCAGGTCGCCCGCGGATGGAGCGCAGCCAGCCACCCGCGAACTGAAAGCCAGCCGTGAACGGACGCAGAAACCGCCCACAAGCGGGGAAAGCCGCACCTGCGCAGTGTCCACTCTCGGCGCGTCGCCGCAGCGGGGGGAAGGGGAGATTTGTAATAAAATAAATAAATCTTTTTTAAAAAGAAAAATAAATAAATAAATAAATAAAAACTTTTAAAAATCTCCCCACAAATTATTTATTAATTATAAAGGAAAAGCTTGTAATTTGGTGGAGAAACTGAAGGAGATTGCATTATGAAAGAGATCAAAGTTTCCACCAATATTGGGATAAACTAACATTTCATGTGCCTTCTGATACTGAGAAGGACACAACATTCCCTCTGTGGTATTCCCACCAAAATGCATATTCTAAACCTAATCATGAGGAAACATTAGACCAACTCAAAAAATGAGACATTTAACAAAATTACTGGCCTGCATTCTTCAAAAAATATCAATATCAAGAAAGACAAAAAAAAATAGGCTCAAGAACTATTTCATTTTAAAGAAAACTAAAGAGACTGCTACATGTAATGCATAATAATGGATTGAATCCTGGTCCAGGGGTTGGGGGAAAAAAGCTATAAAATGCTACAATGGACATTATTGGGACAATTGTCAAAAATTGATTATGGGCTGTGGATTAGATATATTAAATTTCTTGAGTTTTGTAATTGTACTGTGGTTAAATAAGCAAATGTCTGTGTACTAAGGAAATGCATACTGAAGTATTTAGAGATAATTGCACCAACTTACTCTCAAAGATTCCATAAAAAACAAAGCTAGGTGACAAAGCAAATGGGGCAAAATGTAAACAGTTGAGGAATCTAGATAATGAATTCTGGGAGTTTCTCGTCCTATTCTTGCAACTTTTTTGTAAGCTTGAATTTATATAAAAATAAAAAGTCATAGTACATTCATTTTTTTTAAACTTGAGTATGCCCACAGAGAGTTAAAGCCTATTTTACTATAATGGGGCAAATTGTTAGAAAAGAACATTCATATTAGAAGATCAAACCTTAGAAATTAATCCCTTGCTCTTTATCCAACTTGATAAAATTATGAGGAGAAATTATTATGGAGATTAATCCTCCTCCCCCAAGACAAGGTGATTTATAGTATATTTGTGAACCATGTTAAATTCTTTGTTAAAAGTGCCATATGAATTCAGGATATTAATATTTTAAGTGAATGTACTTAGAAGATGTTCATAGACAGCTGTTTCGAAAGACACACAAACCACTACATCGATTCCCCACCCCCCAGTGCCCCACCCCATCTGCCATACATTTCCATATTCTTCAGCCCCCATTTTACCTGGCTACTTCAACAAAACCTTCACCCAGGACTTTTCCCCCTCTGTATTTTATACTAAATCACTGTCACCATTCTATAAAGGTAATAGATTATGTATTAAATTGAGAAACATGTTTTTGATGTTTTTTTATTTTTTAATTTTTTTAAATTATAGACATACTTTTTTAGAGCAGACTTAGGTTTGCAGAAAAATTTAGCAGAAATTATAGAGTTCCTATGTGCCCCAACTCCCCCAGTTTCTCCTATTAGATCTTTTACGTTGTTCTTCCTTACCCACTACAAAATAATGCAACTAGAAACAAAGGAAGCCTCAAAATTCCACCTCTGTTTATAGGAATTTCATAAAGCAAATTGGGAATTTCATTCATTATTTTTCTTATTTTTTAGGGGAAAAATAGTAGATCCTATTACTGCACTTCTGAAACCTTGGCTTTTATTCTGCCTTCTCTAGGGACAATTAAAACTTGAGATGTCTTAATAAATTATAGGTTGTGTGAGCACTTGAGTAAATCCTATTAGGTTGCTTGGCCTACATCCTATAATTTCATGTCCCTTACATTAGATTACATTGACTACCATAGTGTATTCCATGCAATAGGCATTTAGCATTTTCAAGGTTCAACACTACTGACATTTTGGCTGGATAATTCTTTGTTGGGGGGTGAGGGATGTCCTGTGCATTGTAGGATTTTTAGCAGCTTCTCTGGCCTCTACTGTATACCAATAGCACCTCCACCCATGTTGTAACTACTGAAAATGTCTCCAGGGTAGGGTGAGGGGGGGAGGTAGAATTATAACCCCACCCCACCCCACCCCTTTTGAGAACAACTGCAATAGAAGAAAGTAATCAAGAGAAATAAAATTTCTATTACATGCTCAGAAGACATACTTTATATATACTATAATAGTTTAAGCAAATTCTTTCAAAAGAGAATGCTAAAAGCAAGGCCAAATAATCATTTTAGTGTTTTTTATTATTTGTAAAATTACATATGTCCTTTAATTGAAACCAGATTTTGATTACCAAAGATGGGACTAGAGAAATATGAAGTAATTTTTGTGATCCAAATTAGCTTATTTCAAGATAAGTATTAGTCTTATTAGCATAACCAATTTATTGAATTTCTGTAATATGCCAAATATTACAACATATATAGTCTTATCATCTGCATTAGATATCAAATAGTAGTAATGAAGATATTTTTTATTAATAAAATATTTATCTTATTACTTTTGATTGGGCTCTTTACAGTTAACTGGTGTGCACAAATTCAGGCCACACAACTCACACATACCATTCCCTTTCAGAGATCCCCAGAGTAAAGAATATAGGTTCACTGATGAAAATCCATCCTTTACTAGTAGAAGCAGGACTCAAACTCATAGCCTACTAATAATTGTTGCATCCTTAGCTTCAACCTTGTGTGTGACAGTAAATCATAACACTGTGAGCCCTCAACAGTAGAAAAAATGTTATGGTGCAGTGTTTTTGAAAGGTAGTGGTAAATTTGGAGAACTGGCCTTGAACAGAGAGGGAAGTTAAAAAATACAAGAAGCAATAAGATTACAGAAATTAAAACCAAAGATAGGATGGGAAAGGTTAGCAAAGAGAACATGAATTTAAATGAAGTGAAGTGGGAAGAGATAAGTAGAAGAAAATATAGTTGAACTCAAGAAATCTGAGGAGTTTGATATTTAAATACCATATAAAAAGACATAATGGAATGTTACTTGTACTTGAAGTTGGGATGTTGGGGCAATAATTGTTATTTTCTATAACCCTGCCTCTAATTTTCCATCAACTCTGTTGACAGGGCAACTGAGGAAAAGTAATTTAGCCTTTGGGCTATTGTTCTAATTAGCTCTGTAGTCTAATGAAGACCTGCATCTTATTTTTTTAGATACTTGCTAGAATAAACACATAGTACAGCTATATATAATTGTGGCAATTTGAGATTATTTTATGAATCCCAAAAAGAGAAAGATTGTAAACTAATTTGTTCCTCTGGGTGTGATACCCTTTGATTGCATTAAATTCATCTGAGGTGTCTTTGATTAGGTTGCCTGTTAAGTCAGTGGGTGTGACCCAGGTTAAGTCTCCGCCCCCTTGCTGGGTCAGATATAAATGGACACTCACACAGACACACAGGAAGAGAGAGCACTGTCCATATTTGATCCTGCCATGTGACAGAAGGAAAAGTCTCAAACAGCTAAGGCCCTGGGGAGAGATGAGACATTTTGCCTGATAGCTTACAGCTGAGATTGGGAAGAGTGCAGAACAGCTGAGACTGATATAGGAGGCCTGGAAAGAAACAAACTTTATGAGAGGAGAGAAGGGACTATAGGATCACTTAAGCAGGAAGCCTCAAGAGGCTTTGGTCAGAAAGCAACCTTGAGTTGGACATTTTACGGCCTTGTAACTGTAAACTTTTACCCCAAATAAATACCCGTTATAAAAGCCAACAGATTTCTGGAACTTTGCATCAGTAGCCATTTGGGAAGACTAATATAGAAATCCTTATCTAATTTTAAAAAGAAGTATGCGTTGATATTGCTACAAAATGAAGTTTTAACTTTGATAAGAACAGACTAAGTAAGTGAAAAAATGAAAAATAAATTCTATAATGCCACACAGGAAAGCAAGCAGCTGTATTTTGAATAGGCTTAAATAGTCATAGCTTTCAGAAAGCAGAAGGTGAGAATTTCTTTGCTCTTTTTTTATTTCCACTCATGATTTTGGTAGAATTCAGTCAACTCAGTGTATAATAGCTCTTGTTCAATGATAGCATTGCAATATATGAGAAGTACATATTGAATGACCAAATATTGACCCAACACAATGATCCTTATTAATTTGCATCTGATGGGGACACAAGGACAAACATGTTCTTCTATGTTATTTAAAGGAAAGGTTTTAAAAATACCATTTTTGCTTTCACTCATGTTGCATTATATCCATTACTCTTCCAATAATCAAAAAACCATAAGATTTTCTAGACCAAACTTTATTAGAACCCTTTAAGATTTTGAAAAATTTCAAACTGATAGTGTGTAGATGTGGCATAAATACTGATGATAGCTTAAATTGAAAAATGGACAAGCTTCTAGCTATATGCACATAACCTATTTTGGAGACAAGGCTATTTACATTTGTTAGAAGATTCTTAATGCAAGTGCAAACTAAATAAGCTGCTCTCAAGTAATCATCAGGTTTAACTACAATCCTTCTTTCCTCCTTTCCTTTCCTTTCCTTTTCCTTTCCTTTTCCTTTTTCTTTCTTTCTCATTTACTAATTAGAATTATTTGTACTTGAATTGACTCTGTAGCTTTCCTCCAAATATTCCCCTTTTTCGTGCATTCCTTTTAAGTGATAAATCTGGCTTACCTCATTTCAATACTGACATAGTATATTGTCATGTCTGCTTGGGTTGGAGTGACTTACTAGTTGCCCATTTGCAAAATTCAGAATGTTCCACAGTTTAGTACAATAGCACACAGACCCATTTACTTGACCTAGACTAAATAAGTGTGTGCATATGTGTGTTTATACACACATGAACTACAAAGTCGGATACAGGATGGAACAATTCTGAATGTATATGTAGGTGTTTAACAATTCTTCAGTCATCATATTGTCTCTTCCAATGTAAAAGACTCTTGAACAATATTAAGCAATATGAGGCCAGGTTCTGTCTTTCTTGTTATGAGTTTTACTAAGATGTTTCAGATTATATATATTTTTTTTAACTGCCTAAAATTATAGTTGATTGACAAGTGCTTATTGAATACTTTCTAAATGTAGTGTATAATTTAAACATATTAAAACAGAGGGAAATTGAGGCTTAGCCCCCATTGAGCTGAAGGTGACAGGTCTGCTCCCTTGTCCTGGGTTGAGGTAGAAAGGACAGAGCACCTCCTCTTTGGATGCTGGGATACTGAGGAAGATGATTTCTCCGGCAGATGTGCAAATTGGTAAAAAAAGATACAAAAAATTAATGATTACACTGTCCTTTTTGAATTATCATGTTAGCATCTAGCTTTCTTTGCCCCAGACATACGTATGACTATACTTCTAGTTCAGAGCATTTCTTTTTTTACTTCTATGTGTGCTTTTTTCCTTAACTTTAGAGAACAATACTCTTAAATACTTGATCACTTGTCCAACTTAGGGATATCATACTAAATCAATTAATTCATCCTCTTAGCCAACATGATTTAATCCCTGCTCTCTACAAATATTTTGTCAATATCAATCCTGAATGGCACAGCCTTGGACTTCTCCTATTTTAGCATTCTTTCCAAAGAATAATGCATGTCATTGATAAAAATACTGTAAGTCCAGATCCAAAACACCATGGTTTACTAACACATAGTAGGCCTATTGATTAATCTTTAGTAACTTACACAAAAGAGTTTAGGGAAAAATAATTTTTTTACATTTTACATTTTTTTATCCATCAAGATTCTTGTCTGAAAACAAAAGATTCCTTTCTGGGCAGTTTAACCAGAAAAGGAACATGTTAAAAGGTTTTAGGTGTCTAACACACTCCAGCAGGCCCAGAGAGACAGCTCTGACGCTTCCCAGCTAGGAACATTGTGCATGCACGTTCCAGGAGCTGCTCTAGCAAAAACACTATTTTCACTGGCAACCACGCTTATGATGCGTGAGTCTGAACACCGCTATCATCCCCAAAGAACCCGATGCCTCTGCCAACAATTCAAGTACCCCAAGAGTCATTTCATACTAGGTTACACACTTCTAATTCCAAATCTCACTCTGTTGATTTGATTCTAAGATCAAGGGTACTTGTCCAGCTGTAAGATGGTCTTGGAATGCTAATTTTCTTTCTTTTTTTAAAAAAAAAATTTTTAGAAAAGTTGTAGTTTACAGAACATATGGAGTTCCCATATACTATCCTATTATTATCACCTTGCATTAGTCTGGTACAATTGTTACAATTGATGAAAGAACATTTTTATAATTGAACTATTATCTATAGTCTCTGGTTTGCATTTCTGTTCACTGTGTTGTATAGTCTTATTTGTTGGTTTTTTTAAACTTTTTATTCTAGTAACAAATATACAACCTAAATTTTCCCCTTTTACATTCAAATATATAATTCAGTACTGTTAATTATGTTCACAATATTATGCTACCATCAGAACTATCCATTACCAAAATGAATGTTAGTTTTCTGGTTTCTGCCTTAAAAAGATTGGTGTCATAGTACAGAGAATTACCAAACTATAAAGAAAGTGTTTACAGTTTGGGGGCGGCAATAGGTGACAAGCCACACATACCAATATATCAGATTAATTTTCATCTGAAATCTTTATTGCGTCATTTAAATTTTCTGAAGGCCAGATACCGGTCACTATCATTCTGAAAAATGTATCCTTTTTTCCTATAATAATCATCCAAATTATTTCCTCAGTGAAACGCTTTCACCAAATGTTAGCATCTGTAACCATCATCATTCATGCTTGAACTCATGGCACATCTAGGGGGGTATAAGGCACGGTTTCTTAACATCACATTTTGGACCAGATAATTCTCTGCTGTAGGGGGCTGCCCTGTGTATTGCAGAATGTTTAAAAGCATCCCTGGCCTCAACCCACTAGATTCCAGTAGCATATGCACATGCACATGCACATGCACACACACCCTTTGTGATAAACTTATTTTCAGATATTGCCACATGTTCCCTGGAGAACAAAATCGCCTCCATTTGAAACCACTAAGATAAAGCTATGTCCTTGTTTAGTGGGGAACACAGGAATGTAGATAGATGACACCTTTGACTAGCTTCTCTGCGTTCCCTACTCTGACAACTGATGTAAATATTTATCTCTCATTGCTTCCCCTGAATTCTTTTCTTCATAACACAAGCAATTATATAAATCTAAAAAGGAGGCTGAAATTTTATCTCTTCCGTGGAGGTCTGCAGTAATTCACTATGCTTTGGCAAATACTTCCCTTTTGCTTATTGTCTTCACCTTCCGTACAGGATAAATATTCCATATCCTCTCCCTTCTCCAAGGGTAGTCTTGACAGTGGTGACCTATAGGAAAGAAGGGAAGATAAGGAAGGTCAGTTCATACTTTGAACTTTGTACCTCAGAAATTTTATGAAGTGTTTGTTTCTTAAGGTTATCATGAGGAAAATGAAATAAAAGTATCAATTGTGTCAATACATTAAATTTACTTGAGAAGATATTACCACTATTCAGAAATTAGCTATTATATAGCCAGGATTTGGGATTGAGCCCAGAAGTCCTCTTTAAATAACTTTTTCATATTTCCTTTTGTAATTCAGAATATATGCCAGAAATTGTAGATAAGCAATATGAATTATCCTTTCTCTCTTAAATCATTCTGCAATATTCATTAATTTAAACATATTTCTACTCTTGAAAATGATAGTTTATGTGAGTAAAATGATTTTATATGTTAATTCTAAACTACTCCATGGAAAGATAAAATAGTTTTTAAAAAATCAGTTTAATGACATTTGGTTTCCTGATGAATTTCAAAGGTGACCTGAATCATATTGCTACTTTTTCACATTAACCTCCAAAATTGCTAACCTGTTTTAAGAGTTTAAGAGTATGCCCAGCCAAAATTGAAGAGCTACATCTAATTTCCTTATTTTAGACATTTCTTTTACTTCCTAATAAGTTATAGCTTTGTGACTATGCGGGCATGATTAAATTTCTTTTCATATTGCTTTCAAGTAGAATAAATAATTCAGCTTTTTATCAGGATAGTTTCAGTTTTTATTCTGTATCATAAATAGCTCATCATCTGTGTTGAAGAGAAATTTTTAAAACCAGAAACATTCTAAGTTTTTCTATTACTAAAAAAGAGAGAGAGAAAATGATTATCTTATGGTGTTTCAAAATGAGTTACTAATTCTAATAAATTCATCTTTTTAAAAGTATTTATTTTGGATAGCTTTTTCTTAATGTATCTCCATAGTGGCCATTATTCTAATTAAAATTCCCTTAGAATTTTGTGTAGTTTCAAAATAGTTTAATAATATATAGAAAAATGCATATTTACAATTGGATGATTAGATAATTACAAACATAGTTATTGGCTACTTGTTGACCCATTTGGAAAGTAATAAATTTTATATCTTGTATCTTCCTATTTTTAATATTGATGTTATTTAAATAATATTTATTATTGAGCCAAGTGAGAGCAGTTCGGAGAGATTGTGGTGTATCATTTTAAAATATTTATAAATATAAGAAATTTCATACTTCAGTGTTCATTGTTAAAATTAAAGGAAATCTTAAATTGGAAATAATGTAATACAACATTTACAAAGTCTGTATTATTGTGTTAAGGTTTTTTACCTAGAATTTCTGTTATAAAAATAATAATACTCATTTTTAAAGTATCAAATGACACAGAAGAATAATGAGTAGAAAATCAGTGTCAGAATATTTATTTCCAGTAGTATAACAGATTAGTTACTCTGAAGGACTTTTCTATTACAAAACAACCAAATCCTGCATACAATTTGTTTGTTTCATTGCTAGGTTCCATAGGTAGTAGTAAAATCTCAAAGAACAGAAAAAAAGAAATGTGCACTGAAACTAAAACAAAAGTAGTAACTATACAAGATAGGCGGAGTTGTCTAAATGACAAATGAAAATGACAACACTTAATCCAGAAAGAAAGTTGTAGGCCAACAGCTAGATAGCGCAGCTGGAAGAAATAATCCTCACTCTAGGATCCCAGGTGTGTTTTGTTTGGTTTGGTTTGGTTTGGTTTATAGATTATGTCAACCAAATATGAATTCACAAAGACCAGCAAACACCATGAATGAGAGTAAGCAAAAATAACAGATTTAGACACCTAGAACTGAGATATTGAAATTAGCTGATATAGAATATATCAAAGCAAATCTGAAATGTTTAAAGAAATGACAGGCAGATTGAATTTATAAAAATGGAAAATATAATTGTTGAATTGGGAAAAAAATCCTTTAATGGATGGATGTACTGGTCAGGATCTAGTCAGGAAAACAGAAACTATTCTAGGCATTTTAAACATACAGGAAATTGGCAATCCAGATATCAGAAAGGACTAGAAGAACAAAAGAGAGGAGGAGACCTGGAAGAGCAAATAAAAATAAATAAGGGGTAATATCCAGAGCCCAGAAGCCACTAATATTCCTTGGCTGGAGTCCACAAGTCTAGTCCCACTGAAATGCTGTTGTAGTCAGTTCTTGATCCACCAGTGTGGTATCAACTCAGCCAGGACTGGAATTATCAAAAGTTACTGCCTCTCTTCAGCATACTGTATTCCAGAAGCACCTTATCCCTACTGTAAGAACTGTAACTGCTTCTTTATGATCTCCCACCAGTGCCTCCTAGTGGAAGGATTTAATAGGAAACCTGTCAGGGGGGCCAGGCGTTTGCAGTCTCCCAGCCCCATACAATATTTAACAGCATAGAAGAATGGGAATGAGAAATTTAAGAGTAAATAGACAAATGATTAGCTGAAGAGAGAATTAGTAGATTAGAAATGTAAAAAAAAAAAAAAAACTACACAAAATATAGCCTAGGAAGACAAATAGATGAAAAATATAAAAGAAAGGTTAAGAGATATGTAAATGAAAATGAAAAAGTTTAAGACTAATCAGAGTCCCCCAAAATAGAAATTTAAGGAAATGAAGGACAGACAATATTTTAAAAGTTAATGGTTGGGAAGCAGATGTGCCTCAAGCAATTGAGCTCCCGCCTACCACACGGGAGGTCCCTGGTTCAGTTCACAGTGTCTCCTAAAATAAGACAAGCAAGACAGCAAGCTGACGCGATGGGCAGGCACAGCAAGCTAACACAACAAGATGATGCAACAAGAGATGCAAGAAGAAAACCATAATGAGAGACACAACAAAGCAGGGCACAGAGGTGGCTGAAGCAATTAGGCGCCTCCCTCACACATCAGAGGTCCCAGGTGTACGGTTCCCAGTGCTTCCTAAAAGAAACAAGGAAGATGAACAGACACAGCAAGTGCAAACAATGAGGGGGTGAGGAGAAAGAAATAAATAAAATAAACCTTTTTTTTTTTTAAGTTAATGACTAAGAATGTCTCTGAACAGTAAAGAACAACAATCTACAGATTGAGGAAGCAGAACGTATACCAAGCAAGAGAAATAAACCTTGAGATAGTGTGGTAAACTGGAGAACATCAAAGGCAAAAAAAGATACTAGCCTGAGGGAGGAAAAAGGACAAATAGCCTGAAAAGAAACAAAAATGCAGTAGAAAGCAAACTTCTCAACAGCAACAATGGAAATGAGAAATCAACGGAATAATATTTTCAAAGTACCTAGAGAAAATAATTGTCACCCTAAAATTGAATGCCTAGCAAAACTGCCTTTCAAGCCAAGAGTGAAAAACAGACAGATAATGATAAACTTAGAAAGTTTACCACTGACAAATATAAACTAAAAGACAGTAAAAAGGGAAATAGTTCCAGAAGGAAAAAAGTCTGAAATGCTAGAAAGAATGGTGAGTGAAAAACTGTCAAACATGTATATAAAATACCATTACTGTTATTAATAAAATCATTGTTATTATTGTTATATCTAGTTTCAGGAGTTGAACAAAAGGACAAAAACTAAATATTGGACGGCAACAGCATGAAATGCTGGGGAGGGGCTGTGGAGCAAGTTGCTATACAGTGCATGATGGGAACACTGACTGAGGCACAGCAGAACTTTCAGCAAATGACCACTTTATTACTTACACAGCACAAAGGGTCCAAAAGAGCAGGGGAAGAGATCCCATCATGGCCAGTCTCTGAGGACATTAACTGCTCAAGTCAGGGTCGGCAGCTCTGCATGCCCCACTTTGTGTTGGAAATGAGGGACACTTGTACTGCCTGAGTGTTGGGTGTTTGTAAAACGCATTCATCAAGCAACCCATGTGCTCCAGCAGCATCTGGGGCTGGTTGAGATTTAACCCCCAGGCTGTTTGTGGACTCTTGCAAATGGAAATATACTGAACACCTGCACACAGGGAGAGTGGGGGGGGGGGTTAAGTGAGGGTAGGTAAGGACTGGGAGATGGCTGCTGAGGGTTTCAATGACTTCTCTAGCAGAAGCACAGCAGGGATCAGAGGTGAAGTGTTCTGATAAGGAAAGTAAATATGCATGGTAAAATGTCCAGGGTAACACACTTAAAGGTTTTAAAAAGAGTTCATCATGTCCAATCCAATAGAATGGGAAAATGGAATGTTTCAAAACAGATAATCAAAAATCCCACCAAATTTTTTAAGGCAAGAAGTTAGATATTTTTTAAAGCATAGAAAAAGTGGAACAAATAAAAATTAAAAGGTAAAATACTTGAAACAAATCTCAATACATTGGGAATTACAATAAATGACACTCTGAAACAAAGACTTCAAAAGTCTGAAAATAAAAGAATAGTAAAAAGTTATGCCAGGTTAACACCGACCAAACAAAAACCAGGCATCTCTTTTAATGTGAAAAGCATGACTGGAGATAAGGAGGGTCAGTATATAATATTAGGAGGTTCATTTCACCAGGAAGATAAAACAATAATAAACTAGCTTCAAAAATATGTTAAGGAAAAAAAAACAACAAAACTACAAAAGGCTAAAAATAGCCAAGAGACTCATAAAGAAGAATAAGGTAGATAAATTTGCGTTGTCAGATAACAAGATTTGTTATAAAGTTATAGAATTTTAGAAAGTGTGGTATTGGCAGAGGAATAGACAGATTGACCAAAGGAGTAAAATATATTGTTTTGAGATACCTACATATGTGATAAAACCTTTTTTTTTCTCCAAGCAAAGGAATGACAAATACAAAGTTTAGGATAATGATTCCCTCTGGTTTTGGGGATTTGAGGTAGGCAGGTGGCATACAAGTAGATGTATTGGCAATCATTCCTAAGTTCATAAGTTAGTATGGGTTAATTGATGTTTATTTTATTATGCTTCTTATCACATATATATTTTAATTAAATATTTATATAGATTATGCACCACACATACTTACGCCTTTTTAGTATATTAACTTCTTTTAGAATTCCATTTTATATTTTTCTAGTTAAAGTAATTACAAGGACCTGAATACAAGAGGAACAATTACACCTTTTAACAGGCATTTTCACAGATCATTCTGCATAGGTCTGAAAAGTCTACATTTCAAGCTAGTATACTGAAACTCCCAGCATTCTTTAATAAACCTATTAAGATGAGAAACAAGAGGAAAACACATCTGAGATTTCTGAATATTTTATTTAATCTTAGCTAGTTTCAAGTTATATTTCCAGGCATTTTTTTCTTCCATAAAGGGCTTAGAGAAATGCTGATTATAGATGTTTCAGAAAACAATATTAAAGAACAGTACTTAGTTGGGATAAAATCCATATCTAAAAATAGTTTTGTCACATGAGTTTATATTCTGGCGCGCACACACACAGACAAGAAATTTACAGGTTTAATTTGCTGCCCAGCTATATTTTTGACATTTTTTTGGTTTTCTCAGACTGAATGACTCAGTGACTTAACCATTCTCTGCATTGAATACTAGGGGTTTTAGCAAATACTAGAGTGATTTCATGTAATTTATACAATTTAAATCTCTTTTCCCTTCCTGAATGTAATTTTGACTCTAAAATGCTTTTCTTTTGACATCATCTATTTTATAAGTAATGTACTTTGAGGGCACCTAAAACAAGGAGTGGGCTTCTTATCAGCAGACAGTAACCCCAACTAATATGTTCATCTCCCTAATTTTAGAAAGCATGCAAATAATATTTAATGAAAGCTTCCAGATGCTTTTACAGTAGGCATATTTCTTCAGTTATTCTGTATCTTGTCAAAGCTTAAAAGCCTGAAAACTAATAGATATTAATAAAGTTGTCAGATAAAAGCAAATATTTACAAATCATTGTTCAAAAAACAGGTAAGTAATCTAAAGAATCTTTTTAAAAAAAATTTTTAAATGTATTTAAAAAACAGGTAAGTTAATATTCATTTGTCTTAGGTTTCACAGTTGTTCCTCAAAAAATATAAATATAAAACATGCATTCTATAAAAAAATAGTTCTGTTGACCTTTATATGTATCCAATTTTTCTTTTGTTCTTTCTGACTTGAGTTAAATAATTGAAAATATATATACACAATAATTTTTTGTTGTAGCCTACTCTGGTATACTATGTTATGTAAACTTCTGTTTTACTTTTTTCCTCACAAAATAGAAATTGCATTCTTGTTTATTCTATGAAGCTATTCATTGCAAATGTCTATTTTTCTAATAATGTAGATAAAGGTCATATTGAATAGGTTTTCCAGAAGACATGGTATGACCTTTCAATATTGCCATGGCTATTTCTATCATATGAGCAATGTAGACAGTACAACCACATGGCATGAATTCAAATTCCAAATTTTTGTTATGGAGTTTCATTGGTTTTTATTAATGAAATCAACTGGGAACTGAAAAATATTCTCTTTCTTTTTTATATAATAGACCAGATGCTACCCTAGACCTACACAATCAGAATATCTCCAGTGTGGCCTGGTTATCTTCATTTAAGCAAGCATCCCTAGAAATTCTTTTTTTTTTAACAAATCAATTTTATTGATACATATTAATAAAGCATACAATTCATCTAAAGTGTGCAATCAATGCTATTTGGTATAATCACATAATTGTGCGTTCACCACTTCAATCATTGTTAGAGTATTTTCATTATTTCAATAATAATAATACTAAACAAAAAATAGACAAGAAAATTCTTCATCTCTCCATCTCTCTGTTTCCCTTGGTGTACAGAGCTGCTATTTCGGGATATTTTTGCACAATTATTTATTTATTTATTAAGGAGTTTTATTGAGATATATTCACATACTATATAATCTATCTAAAGTGTATAATCACAATGCTGTGCATTCATCATCATCAAAAATTTTAGAACTACTTCATAACTCCAAAAAGGAAAACTCCAAACTCCTTAGCATGCCTTCCCCAACCCTACATAACCACTAATCAAATATCATCTTTATAAATTAACTCATAGTTACATTTTATATAGATGGAATCATACAATATGTTACACAATATATTTAGTTCATAGTAGCACAATAATACAATATTTGTCCGTTTGTGTCTGGCTGGCTTCACTCAATATAATGTCCTCCATGTTCATCCAGGTTGTCATATGCTTTATGACTTCATTCCTTCTGACAACTACATAATATTCCATCATGTGAACACACCATAGTTTGTTTATCCATTGATCAGTTGATGGACACCTGGGTTGTTTCCAACTTTTGGCAATTGTGAATAACACCACTAGGAACATCAGTGTGCAAATGTTTGTTTGTGTCACTGCTCTCAGTTCTCATGGGTATATACCCAGTAGTGGTATTGCTGGGTCACGTGGCGAATCTATATTCAAATTCTTTAGGAACTGCCAGACAGTCCTCTACAGTGGCAGTAACATTTTTACATTACTACCAACAATGAATAAGTGTTCCTATCTATCCACATCCTCTCTAACACTTATAGTTGTCTGTCTTTTTAATAGTGGCCATTCTGATAGGTATGAAATGATATCTCATTGTAGTTTTGGTTTTCATTCCCCTAATCATTAGTGATGTTCACATTTTTTTCATGTGTTTTTTTACCATTTTTATTTCTTCTTTGGACAAATGTATTAAAATCTTTTGCCAATTTTTTTAATTGGGCCATTTGTCTTTTTATTGTTGAGTTGTAATGCCTCTTTAAATATCATGGATATTAAGCCTTTATTGGACATGTGATTTCCAAAAATTTTCTCCCATTGATTCTGCCGCCTTTTCACCCTTTTGACAAAGTCTTTGAGGTGCAAAAGTGTTTATTTTGAGAAGGCCCATTTATCTATTTTTTCTTTGTTGGGCGTGCTTTCGGTATAAGGTCCAAGAAACCACCACCTACTACAAGGTCTTTAAGATGTTTCCCTACATTTTCTTCTTTTATTTTTATGGTCCTGGCTTTTATATTTAGGCCTTTGATCCATTTTGCATTGATTCTTGTATAGGGAATGAGATATAGGATCCTCTTTCATTCTTTTGGTTATAGATATCCAGTTCTCCCAGCACCATTTATTGAAGAGACTCTTTTGTCCTGTTAACATGGACTTGGTAGTTTGTCAAAAACCGGTTGACTATAGAGGTGAGGGTTTATTTCTGGACTATCAAGTCTGTTCCACTGATTGACATGTCTGTCTTTATGCCAGTACCATGCTGCTTTGATCACTATGGCTTTGTAATATGTGGCAAAGTCAGGCAGTGAAATTCTTCCCATATTCTTCTTCTTTTTTAGAGTGCTTCTGGCTATTCGGGTGCACTTTCCCTTCCAAATGAATTTGGTAATGGCATTTTCTATTTCTGTTCAGTAGGCTGTTGGAATTTTGTTTGCTATTCCATTGAATCTATAGATCAGTTTGGGTAGGATTGGCATCTTCACAAAATTTAGTCTTCCAATCCATGAACACAGAATGTCTTTCCATTTATTTAGGTTTCTTTGATTTCTTTTAGCATTGTTTTGTAGTTTTCTGTATATAGGTCCTATACTTATTTGGTTAAATTGATTCCTAGGTGTTTGAATCTTTTTGTTTCTTTTTTAAATGTAATTTTTCCCCTGATTTTCTCTTCAGATTGTTCAATAGTAGTGTACTTTACTGATTTTTGAGTGTTGATCTTGTATCCTGCCACTTTGCTGGACTTATCAGTTCAAGTAGCTTTGTTGTAGGCATTTCAGAATTTTCTAAATATAGGATCATGTCATCTACAAATAGTGAGAGTTTTACTTCCTCTTTTCCTATTTGGATGCCTTTTTTTTTTTTCTTGTCTAATTGCTGTAGCTAGAACTTCTACAATGTTGAATAACAATGGTGATAGTGGGCACCCTTGTCTTGTTCCTGATCTTGGAGGGAAAGCTTTCAACCTTTCTCCATTGAGTAGGATGTTGACTGGTTTTTCATATATTCCTTTTATCATATTGAGGAAATTTCCTTCTATTCCTGTCTTTCAAAGTGTTTTTATCAAGAAAGGATGCTGGATTTTGTCAAATGCCTTTTTTTCATCAATTGAGATGACCATGTGGTTTTTTTTTTTTCTTTCAATTTGTTAATGTGGTGTATTACATTGTTTTTCTTATGTTGGTCGTGATGTATAAGTCTTTTGATATGCTGTTGGCTTCTATTTGCAAGTATTTTGTTGAGAATTTTTGCATCTATGTTTATTAGAGAGCTAGGACTGTAATTTTCTTTTCTTATCTGGCTTTAGCATTAGGGTGAATGCTGGCTTCATAAAATATGTTGGGTAATATTCCCTCCTCTTCAATTTTTTGGAAAACTTTAAACAGGATTCGGGTTATTTCTTTCCAAAATACTTTGTAGAATTTACCTGTGAAGCCATCTGGTCCTGGGCTTTTCTTTGTTGGGAGATTTTTGATGATGAAGTCAATCTCTTTAAATGTGATTGGTTTGTTAAGTTCTTGTATTTCTTATAGCATCAGTGTAGGTTGTTTATGCATTTCTAGGAATTTGTCCATTTCATCTAGATTGTCTGGTTTATTGGCATACAGTTTCTCATAATATTCTCTTAGGATCCTTTTTATTTCTGTGGGGTCAGTCGTAACTTTCCCCCTTTTATTTCTGATTGTATTTTTTGCATCTTCTCTCTTTTTTTTTTATTAGTCTAGGTAGGGGTTTGTCATTTTTATTGATCTTCTCAATGAACCAGCTTTTGGTTTTGTTGATTTTCTTAATTTTTTGTTCTTAATTTCATTTATTTCTTCTCTAACTTTATTATTTCTTTTCTTTTACTTGCTTTAGAATGGTTTACTATTCTTTTTCTAGTTTAGTTTCTCCAGTTGTTCAGTTAGACCTTTGAGTTTGGCTCTTTCTTCTTTTTAAATAAAGGCTTTTGGGGCTCTAAATTTCCCTCTCAAGACTGCCTTCACTGTATCCCATTAGTTTTGATAAGTTGTGTTCTCATTTTCATTTTCTCTCAATATATTTACTGATTTAACTTGCAATTTCTTCTTTGACCCATTGATTCTTTAGGAGTATATTGTTTAGCCTCCACACATTTAAGAATTTATCCCTTTCCTGTTTGTTATTGATTTCCAGCTTCATTCCATATGATCAGAGAAGGTGCTTTGTATAATTTCAATCTTTTTATATTGAGAGCTGCTTTGTGACCTCACATGAGGTCTATCCTGGAAAAATGGCATTTGAGAAGAATGACTAGCCTGCTGTGTTTGGATGCAATGTTCTATATATGTCTGTTAGGTCTAACTCGTTTATCATATTGTTCAAGTTCTCAGTTTCCTTGTTGATCTGTCTAGTGTTCTATCTAATGATGTGAATAGTGTGTTGAAGTCTCCAACTATTACTGTAAATATGTCTTTTTTTTTAAAGATGTATTTTTTATTTATTACATA
>PVKH010009821.1:0-18603 GCA_004027955.1 Chaetophractus vellerosus
CCCACATCTCCCACAACCTCCCACGTAAACATCCTTCATTAGTGTGGCACATTAATTGCAATTGATAAACTTTGTAATTCCTTTAAAACACTTATTTTGAAAGAATGTTGGATTTACAGAAAATCTGCAAAATAGTAGAGGAAGTTCACATATACACCTTTGATCCAATTTCTGCTAATTTTAGCAATTGACATAAACATAGTACAATTATTAAACTAGGACATCAAACATTGGTAAAATTCTATTAAGTAAACTGAGGTCATTTAAAATTCATCATTTTCACCTATTGCCTTCTTTTGTTCCCAATCCAATCAAAGATCTCACATGGCATTTAGTCATCGTGTCTCCTAGTCTCCTCCAATATGTCATAGTTCCTTAATTGCTCCTTGTCTTTCATGACCTTGACCCTTTGTTAAGTAGTGGTCAGTTATTTTGGAGGAGGTGTCTCAATTTGAGGCAGTCCAAAGTTTTCTCATTATTATTGAGGTTATGTATTTTCTGCAAGAATGCCACAGAAATATTGTGTTCTTCTCAGTACATCATATTTATTATTGGTGATATTGACTTTGGTACCTTGGCAAAACTGATCTCTGTTGGGTTTCTCCACTGTAGAATTACTAATTTAATCTTTATAATTGATTCATGTCTTGGGGAGGATATTTCAAAATGATGTTATTATTCTGTTCTCCTCAAACTTTCCCCCAAAGATTTCAAACATCAATAGGATCTTGCCATAAAATCACTACTGTGATGTTTGCCTAATGGTTATTTTGTGTATCCCTCATTCCTTCTACATTTATTAATTGAAATTATTTCATAAGGAAGAACCCCGTCTCCTCCATTTATCGATTAATTCAATTTATTTGTATCAACATGGTTTTGAGGATATTTATTTTACACTATGTGTATGGATTATAATCCAATATTGTCATTATTTGTAGTGCTCAAATAATTCCATCTTTGGCCATTGGGAGCTCTTTCCAGTTGGTTCTTTTCTCTTATCTTTTTCAAAGCACTTCCTCATTTTTTTTCATCACAGAATATCACAAGAATTTTCATATTTTCCCTGTCCAAAAGGAAATTTGGAAAAACCTCTAAATATTTGGACATTAAACCATATACATCTAAATTACCCTTGGGTCAAAAAAAAATCACAAGGTAATTTAAAAGCATATTTTGAACTGAATTAACACAAAAACACAACATACCAAAATTTATGATATGCAGCTAATGTAAGGCTTAAGGGCAAACTCATAGCTTTTAATACCTGGATCAGAAAGGAAAAAAGATCTTGACATATTAACCTAACCTTCCACCTTAGGAAATTTAAAAAATAAACAAACTAAACCCAAAGCAAGCAAAGGAAAAGAAAAAAAAATTATTAAAGCAGAAATAACTTAAATAAATTAAAAATAAATCAGAAAAAAACAGAACCCAGTAATTGATTATTTGCAGAGATTAATAAAAATGATAAGCCTTTAACTATATGTACCAATTTAAAAAAGAGAAAACAATAGTTACCAAAATCAGGAATGAAAGAAGAGATATCCCTACTGACCCTAAAGAAATGATAAAGATTATGAGTGAATGTTATTAATAACATTATGACAACAAATTAGACAATAGAGAAAAAACTGACAAATTTCTACAAAGATACAAACTACCAAAACTGCTTTTAAAAAATAGAATATCTGAATAGCCCTATAATAAGTAATAAATTATCACAAACATGGCAATTTAAAACAAATTTGTTATCTCTTAGTTTCTGTGGGTCAGAAATCCAGTGTGGCTGCATTCTTTGTTCAAGAGATCACTAGGCCATAGCTCACACTGTAGTCTACACTCTCACCCACACAGTTCTGCATGTAACTATGGTCCATGCTTAATGGCAAAGCCCCAGGATGCATTTATCAATTGCAATGAATGTGCCACACTAACGAAGGATGTTCATGTGGGAGCTTGTGGGAGGTAGGAGGAGTGCGGCATGTGGGAATCCCTATATCTTTTGTGTAACATTTATGTAATCTGAGTATCTTTTTAAAAAAATAAAAAATATAAAAA
Organism: Chaetophractus vellerosus; assembly: GCA_004027955.1. NCBI lineage: Eukaryota > Metazoa > Chordata > Mammalia > Cingulata > Chlamyphoridae > Chaetophractus > Chaetophractus vellerosus. The sequence continues at coordinate 2,062 of PVKH010009821.1, forward strand.
TGAAAAAATGAAAAAAATAAAAAAGAGATCACTGAGAAGAAATCAAGGCATTTGCCTGGGTTATAGTTCTCATCTGGGGAATAAGGCCCTTTTCCAAATTTACTGGTTATTGGCAGAATTCATATCCTGTGGTTGTAGGAATGAGGTCCCCATTTCCTTTCCAGCTGTCAGCCAGGAGCTACTCTCAACTCTTAACAGGAAGCCTGTATTCCTTACCATTGGAAGCCTTCCCTCTTCAAGCCAACAATGGTGAGGCAAATCTTTCTCATGCTTCTAATCTCTAAATTCTTCCACTGCCACCAGCTAGGAAAAAAAAAAAACTCTCTGCTTCTAAAGAACTCAGGTCCACCAGGATAATCTCCTTATTTTAAGATCAATAGATTTTAGACCTAAATTACATGTTTAAAATTCCTTCACAGAAATTTGTATTTTAGAATTTAAATAACTGTGAGTAGATGTGTATACGGCCAGATCATGAACCTTGAAGGTGGACAGCATCTTAGAATGGTGCCTATCACAAAAATAGAAGAAAAATAGTCTTAATGATAAAAAGAGAACATGGCAAAGTGGTAGTACTATGGAAAAAAGAATGTGACAAATAGCATAACATTCTCAAGCACTCTATCTAAGGTAATGTGCTACATAAGAAAAAAATGCCAATTGATTTGAGCTCAAGTTGTGTGTTTTGAGATTAGACCAATTACATAAACCCATTGTTCCAAATTAGGTACCATTTGCTAATTAAATAAGTTAATTTGAGAACTGTTTAAAGTACTGTGCAAACAGCTAAGAGCAGTTCTTCGGTCATTTGCTAGAGAGATTAGAAATAGTGGATGCTGATGTCTATTGTTTTGTTTCTTTAGCGTTTTGCACAAATGAAAAGTAAAAGCAAAGAAAAATTATGAGACAGATTCAAACAAGTATTGCTTTACAAAAATATATAGCATGTTATAGCAGAAAAAATAATTAAATGTAACAATATTTTTATAGTAAGTAAACATAGAAATATACTCCAACATTTTTGTTCATAAGTGAACAATGTGATCATGTTAAAGAAGATATTATTTGCATTCAGAAAGGTCAGAGTTCAAAGTCTAACTCCACACTTTACTAGTTGCATGGCATTAAAAAACTCACTTTACCTTCCTGAATTTCAATTTCTTCATCATTAAACAGACATATTACATTTTTATAACAGTTATTTTGAATGGTAAAAGAGATAATTCATGTAAAAATACCTGTATAACTGTGTGTTGTGTAGACCAATATTATTATATGTTTTTCAGGTAGTATAGCAGAGTGAAAAGAAAATGAATTTTGGAGCCAGACGTAGTTAGATTCACAAATATTTTTCTACTACTTTCTACATATATTACCCTTGGGAAGTAAGCTCAAAACAAATATTTTTAATATTTACAAAAATTTTTTAAATATTTACAAAAATTAAGAAAACCTACTTTTAGGATCATTGGGAGAAATAAGTTAAATAACATTATAAAACAAAGCAATCATCAAATATGGTGATCTTGTAGTAAAATGAATATATAAAATTTAATATAAAAATAATATCGAGAAAATGCTTATGAATTTAGGCCTTAATGCCATTTATATAAACATCAGGGGAGATTTCTGTTTCTGGTTTCAAGGAGACTATCACCATGATCCTTCTTATAGAAGTAACCTGAATAATGTAGGAACAGAATCATTTTAAATGCACTGCAGCCACCAATAGCATAAGGAATCTACAGACATTATAAATCAAATTTTAATGGGAACCCTGAGAAGTAAGCTGGCAGAAAAGCTAGCATTTGCTCTGAAGGTATTTGCCCAAACATAGTGATCATGCATTTCAATTCTGAGTGCTACACAGGGCAGGGGAGATAACAGGTGAAACCTAGGGCATACCTCTGGATGTTCATTTCTAGATGAACTGGCAAATAAAATTTCCTGCACCAAGGGGGAAATAACGAAAATACACTCCTTGAGAAGTCATAACACATTTCCCAGAAAAGGAAATGCAATTTTTGACAAACATATGAAAAGATGTGCAACCTATTTAAAATTTGGGAAAATGTAAATTAATCTCACAGGAGATATTATTTTACACCCGTCAATTTAGCAAAATTCCAAGAATATAGACCACTTCCAAGAAGAGGAAGTAATTAGAACCCTGAAACACACTAATGGCACAAACATTTTAGACCAAATTTTGGCATTATGTAATAAAATTGGAAAGTTGTACTTCCTCTCCTAAGTAAACTGTAAGTAACTTAAACATGTGCACAAGGAGATCTGTAAAATTGTTTTTATAATTCCATTGTTCATTATAGCTAAAAACTGTAACCAGCAAACATCCATCTATAATAGAAAAGATAAATTGTGATATCTTCACACAATGAAAGACTAAATAGCAATTAAAAATAAATGAACACATTCCAAACACATAATGAAGAGCAAAAAACTGCAAGTTACAAAAGAGCACATAATATCAATCATTTAAGATGGAAAAAAGTTAGATTTAATTGTATTTTTAGGAGATGCATAGATAAACCTATAAAGAGAAAGGGAATATTTAATAGAAAATTAAGTGTAATGTTTACTTTGGTGGAGAGATAAGAGGATGCAATCCAGAAAAGGTGCATAGAGGACTTTGGAGGATTTGGCAATTTTTTTCTTTCACCTGAATTTTGGGTTCAGTGGTATATGTTTTGTTCATTTTTATATTGCATTTCTTGAACAGTGTATAAACTATTGGCCATGGCTGATACATTTCTGAAAAAGAATAATTACGATATACCATGAGAGATTTTTCACAAAGAAAAAAATAATAAATTGAATGTTTATATCCTAGTCATTTGGTTTCCAAACAAAAATTTCAGAAGTGTTAGGTAACCGTCACAATAATAATCACTGCAGACAATATCCACCGATGGATCCACTGATGGAGATTGTTCTAAAATTAGTGGGTGAAAATTTGAGGAAAAACAATTTGCATAGCCTAACGACATCTCTCCCAAGATATTTATTAACTGTAAAAGAGTAACTTCACAGTGAAGAAACCTAGCAGAAATCATCTTCAGCAGGTGATTAAGGTCAACACCACCACTAATAAGACATATTGCAACCATGTACCTTATCGTATATGCACTGAGACAGCCACATCATTTCTCTGGTATTCTTGCCAAAATGCAAAACCTCAGTTCAATCATGAGAAGGTTTTAAGCAAACTCAAAATAAAGGTCATTTCACAAAATAACTGGCCAGTACTCTTCAAAAGTGTCAAGGTCACGAAAGTCAAGGAGGAGACTAAGGAAAATAACAACAGAAATGCAAAATGGGATACTGGAGAGGATTTGGGAACAGTAAAAGGATATTATTCAAAAACTGGTGAAATCTGAATAAGTTTGATATTTTAGTTATGAGCATTGTACCAATGTTTATATCCAAGTCCTAACATTTATCCTATGGTTATATAGGATATTAACATTAGAGGAAGCCAGGTGAGGAGTCTACAGGAACTCTCCACACTATTTTTCAAGCTTTTTTGGTAAGTATAAAATCAGTTAAAAATAAAAAGTTAAAAATTTTAAGAAATATAAGTCTGTAAGGATAAATTGTTTTGTAGCCTTTGTCAAAAATATTATGATAGCATTTCCATATTGTAATTAAGTTTGGGAATGGATTCCAAAACTTAAGTAAGTTAAGTATCTAAATATATATTTTAGAGAAACACACTTTATTCAAAATTGAAATAGTTAAAACTGTTGTAGTTTAATGAAATATGTCAAACTCATCTGTTGTAATTTCTCAGCTGCTAAAACAAATACCATATAATAGGTTGGCTTAACAACAGGAATTTATCAGCTCATGGTTTCAGAGGCCAGAAGGCTTGCTTCATCCCAAGGTCTATATCTTCTGGCTGGTTGGCAATCTTTGAGATTCTTTGGCTTCCCGTAACATGGCAATGCACATGGCAGTGTCTTCTTTCTCTTCTGGGTTCCATTGACTTCCAGTTCCTGCCTGCTATATGTGGCTTCTTTTTCCATATATAATTTCCTTTGCTTATATGGACTTCTGCCATATTTGATCAGAGCTCACCCTCTTTCACTTTGGATACATCTTAGTACATCTTCAATGGTCCTATTTAAAAATGGGTCTACAAGAGGATCAGGGTTGGAAACCTGAACAAGCCCTTTGTGAGAAAGATGATTCAATCCACAACAGTCTGCCTTCTGGATCCCAAAAAGATCTGTTCTTCCCAAACGCAAAATACACTCCTTCCATCACAACATCCCAAAGGCCTAAAGTCATTTCAGCAACAATGCTAAGTACAAAGTCTTATCAAAATCAATTGTTGATCATCCTGGTGCAAAATTCTCCTCTGTCTTTGGATCTGTGGAACCTAGAAAACAAGTTATCTGCTTCCAAAACACAATGCTGGAGCAGGCATAAGGTCAACATTCCCATTCCAGAAGGGAGAAATTGGAAGGAAAAAGGGGGTCACAGGTCCCTAACAAATTCAAACCCCAGCAGTACAAATTCCATTAGATCTCGAAGTCTGAGAGCCATCTGTGGCTTGAAGATTTGTCTTCCATGACTGATGGAGCTGCAGTCCCACTCCTTTCAAGTGCTTGTGGTGTAGCCATGCTCTCCCTGAACAATGAGGTGAGGCACTAAGTTCTCTGACCATTGGGATAGGAGCTAGAATTTCCAGGAGCCCCAGGGCACAGACGATACCATCTCTGAGCATTGGGTGGTGGCACTCTCCCTTAACACTGGGGCACAAAGCCTACCCTCTTCAAGTGCTGGGACAGTCCTGTCTTTCCACAAAGGCATAGGCCTGTTCTCCTGGCCTAAATTTTCTTTGGCCTAGTCATAGGCTTCCATAGTTCTGTTCTGGAAGTCATTCTTCCTTCAATTTCTTCTTTCTTTGTCCCTTTCAGTCATTACTTCTATTTTGCAACAAACCTGGTGGCTTTGCATGCTGTTCTAGGGGATCCAAATCATCATACAATAGAATTTGACACATATCCTTCCTGTTAACTGCATTTTAAACTCTGACTCCATCTGAGATGTCTGACGGGATTCATGTGTAGACACAACCTCTTTAACAAAGGGATGTTCAGTTAAACCCTCACATGGAGACCTCTTTTCAGGAGACTTCGCAGAATCTCAGGATGGTCCCTCACAGAGCAAAGCCACTTCTGGTGCTAGTCTCAGAGCACACTATCTGGACAGGCTGAGAAGTTTCCAAATTATTAATTTCTGATTTCCTTGTCTTAACAGTTCAATCCTCAGTTTCTCTTTACTCTCTCATTTCACTATAAGCTGCTAGGGGAAACTAGGTGACACCTTCTAGAAATCTACTCAGCATACATCCGGGTTCATCACTTACAATTTCCAGTTTCAATCTGACATCAGAACACAATTTTGCCAAGTTCTCTGCCACTTTTTAACAAGGATTGTCTTTCTTTCAATTTCCAACAACACATTCATCATTTCCTTCTAAGGCCTCAACGGCAGTGTTTTTAGTATCCATAATTCTACCAACAGTCTATTCAAAGCAATCTAGGCTTTTTCTATCAAGCACCTCACAATTCTTCTAGCCTCTACCCATTATCCAACCCCAAAGCTATTACCACATTTTAGTTATTTGTAATAGCAACACCCCACTTTTCAGCACCAAAAATTCTCTTAGTTTTTTTGGGTGCTAAAACTAACATCATACAATGGATTGGTTTAGCCACAGGAATTTATTGGCTTAAGATTTCAGAGGCTAGAGAGCTTGCTTCCTCCCGGGGTCAATATCTTCTGGCTGGCTGGCAATCTTTGGGGTTTCTTGCTTTCCTGTTACATGGCAACGCACATGGTATTGTCTCCTCTGTGTCCTTTCTCCTCTGTGTTCTGTTGACTTCCAGCTTCTTGCTTCTTCCATGACTTCTCTTTCCAGGTCCAATTTCCTTTGCAAAGACTTCAGTCATAATTGATTAAGGCATACCTTAAATAATAACTTCAAAGGTCTTATTTACAAATGGGTTCACCACAGGACCACAGCTTGGTAAGTGAATGTACCCTTTGTGGGCGACATGATTCAATCTCAAACATTACCCTAAGCATTAACTAATTCAATCATTTCAAATAACTATGGATGATTGTATTTTGAGTAATTCCAAGTAATAAAAAAATAAAATAATAGTGTGCAATAACAGAAGGCCAGAAACTCATAGTTCTCTTAATTATGTGGGTTCATTTAAATTGCTGTTAATATCTGCTTTTAGAAGGAAGTGGGATTTATTTGCAGTTTTCTCTTTAACTTATATCAAACAAGAATAACATACTAAGGAAATGTGAGCATAGGCAAATTCTTTTATCTTTTCTTTTCTAGGGAATAAAATGGTATATTTTTAGAATTCCAATTTAGATTTAGAGAATTATGTAAGCATCAATACTCTGTCCCTCAACTGCCTTAGCACCTTTATTAATCATTGCTGTTTTCAGTGGGCTTACCTCAAAGTCAGATGACTGCAAATGGAGCTAGTTGAAAATCTAGGTTTCCTTAGGCTTCATTCACATTTGCTCTTCATTGTCTGAAACAAAAGCAAAGTTAAGAATTAATAAGAATGCAAAAAAATGGAAAGGCATTATTTAAGAAATAATACCAATGGCTAACAAGGAAATTTCTGTATGTTCATTTAATCATTCCTTCCATCACTAATCTGAATATTAGCCTTGAAACAGCTTAAGGTGTGCTATAATCATGCTTTTAAATTCTTCAAAGAATGTTAGTATTTGCATGCCCCAATCTATGTACACTTGTGTTGTCTGAGAATGTATGTGTGAAAAGAAAGTGAGGAGGAAGAGAGAGGTAGAGAAGATGACTTATAAGCTGATAGAACTAGGTATTTATATTTAGAAGTCTCTTTATGTTAAGTTTAACATAAACTTAAACTAAACTAAGTTTAAACTAAACTAAGCCTAAGCTCATATGGGCCAGCAGTACAACACTGCTATGATTCCAGCCCCATCCAATGATTCTTAGAAAGTCAAAGCAGTCATCAGTGCTAATGTTTAAAATAGATCCACACATTGTCTTATTCCAACCAGGAGTTTAGATCTTTGTTATGACACATTTCATTCTATTCCTATTTCACTTCCATTAAAACCAAAACTGCAGACAAATCACATAAGCATGTTGATCTGAATTTCATATTTTCTGCCTTCTCCAGTTTGCATATTTACAAGGATTAACAATGAAATTAATTTAATAATTTTGGATTGAGTACAATTGCTAAACAATAAGAAACTACAAAAATGAATATGGCATGGTCACTATCTTCCATAAATTTAGCAAGTGGGAGAGACAAACATGTTCACATGTAATCAAAATCTAGATTATTGGGGCCGGCTGTATAGCCCAGTGGATAGGGTGCCGGTACACCACATGGGAGGACCCAGGTTCGGTTCCCGGGGACCTCTCCAAGCGGGCAGACGGCCTTGAGAAAGGCAAGCCGCTGTGGGCAGGGCAAAGCCGCCATGGGCAAGGCAAAAAGCCACCACGGGCAGGGCGGAGCCGCCACGGTCAGGGTAAGTCACCTGCGAAAGATCTGAGCCGCCTGCGAATCACAGAGCCGAGCAGCCCACAAAACATGGAGCTGAGCTGCCCGCGAAATGGAATGGAGCCACCCACGAGCGGGGCGAGCCGCCTGCGTGGAGGGCCGACTCGGAGCATCGCTGCAAAAACGGGGTGGGGACAAGAAGCAGACATAGAAGAACACAGAAAAACGAACACACAGCAAGAGCAATCAGAAGGGGGGGGGATATGTAACAAAAAAAAATCTAGATTATTATAGGGTTATTTGTGCAATGAAAGAGATATAAAAAGAGGAATGTAGGAGCACTGATGAGGAAGAGGTTAATTAGTCTTTGTTATGGTGAATATGAGAAGATGTCACAAAGAAGAAGGCATGTGGGATGAACTTGAATCAGAATCCAAATGAGGGCAACGTCAAAATTCTGTGTAATCCTCACAATTCTTTACCTGCCTAATTAAAACCCTAAGAAATGCCACTCTGAGGTAAACAATGATCCATTCATCTCAGATAATGACACTGGAATGTCATTTTATAATTTTTAACAGATCCTGATATGGCATTTTCCTATATATTTGAATTTTACCATGAAAAGTCTTATTTATCCTTTAACAACTCAATGTATGATAAATTTTTAAACATATTGCAATGCAGTATACAAGTTCCATAAAATGACTGTCTGCTGCCTCTAAAGTAACTATGTTTTTCCTGGAACTACAATTTTTAATCTTTAAGGGAATTCTGACAGTAGAAAAGATTACTGAAAGTTTTCTGGCCAAGAGCAGTGATGGAGTATATACTATGGAGGTGGTTGACTAACAATGATTCTATTTTACTGTAAATCCTTCTACTTTCTCTAAACCCATGTACTCCTCTACAATTCTTGTCTGTCTTTGTAATCCCAAAGCCACCTTGTGGGAAGCATTTTATAGATATTTGTTGAATACATTTTACCTGACATGCTTCTTTAGTTCTGACTTAGGGATTTCCTTCCTTTCTAACAAATTCTTGACTTGGATTTGTCTCTGTCCAGAAATTTTGTCATGTCAATAAGCCATGGGAACAAGAACTTTAGAGAAGCAATTTTCTTGTTCATGTTTCCAAGGAAAATCTCTTGTAATACATTTCAATATTTTGTTATTTAAAAACAGCATAACTGTCAGTATCAATAAAAGCATATCTAATATATTGGGCACTTTAAAAATTATTAAAAACAGCTTACTATCAAATGGGATATCTGCATCTAGAATTCACTTGATGGAAATTATCTTCAAACAAAACTTATAAAGATATACTTTCTATTTGTAAATATATTGACTTACTGTTTTACTCATAATACATTACATTACATGCTTACAAACAAATATTATAAAGAATAAAGAAAAATATAGATATAGAGATAACTAAAAATCAGTTGCCTTTATGTTTTTTTTCTGTTAAATTTTATGATTCATGTTTCAGATGGCAGCCAAATGGTCTCAGCATTTTAAAAAATAGGTTTTATCTTTAAATTTACTGCTCTTAAATCACAGTAGAACCAATATTAACATAGTTTTATCCTCGATGTTCTCCTAATTAAAGAGTTGCTGACTACAAATGACAATGAATAGTTAACTAAAGAGATCTGCTGTGATTTTTTTAAGCACTCATTTCTCAGAGTAAATTTGTCATAAAATTGTTTCATTTTTATTTATGTTATCAACCAAAATTCAACCCTCACTCTTTACATATTTTCATTACTATTAGCATTAGCCCTATTCCATCAATATAAAATTATAGATGGAAAGGGTATCATTTGGGATATATATTTTCCACAAAATGAACTTCATTGTTTATCATTTCTCTGAGGAAACCCAGTAAATAGCACTTCCATCTTGCTTAAGTGCTGAAACAAGTGAGAAATTAGACAATAGTGGAAAGCACATGGGGACAAAAGCTTCTCCCTCATTAAGGTGATATTGAAGAACGGAACTTATTTCCAAGGACAGGTGGATTTCTGAATTGTGAATGCCGGAAATAAGCCAATTTACCCTGTCAGTCATTGTGTCACTAGTCAGAGACAGGCAGAGTTATAGTAAGGGAGGCACAGAGGAGAAGGCTGCTCTTGGTGAACAGTCCAGGTTCCAGGGAAAAGGGGGAGAAAAGGGATGGGCTGTGTATGCCAAGGTGTTACCTCAGTCTCAACAACCAGCTTGTGCTCCTCCTCCAGCCTGGGAGAAGGGTGCCTGAAGCTAGAGTTTGACCAGAATAGTTTGGCTCATGGCTTGCCCTCCACTGGAAAGAGGCTTCAGCAGAAGAGTAGAAGGAAACTGTGCAATATTTTTTTTTAATTTGAAATTCTAAGTAATGACCAAATAAAAAAGCAAACTAGCATATAGCCTGTTAGTTTGTCTTTTTATTGGTCAGAACTTAGTTATCTTACTGCATTATATTGATCAAATTAAGCTAGATTAAAGCATGAGAAAATACTTAGAAAAATAAATATTGATAAAGAAATACATGTCATTTATTTATGTGTTATTACCTACACAGTAAGTAGCAATGTTACTTACCTAAGAAGACTTTCTTTTTCACAATGACTATAATACATGTGATAGGAGGGGCAAAAGTAGCATATTTGATAATTGGAGCAGATCATTTTTAAATTTACATTACCCTCTTCTATACAACAAAATTATTTTCAGTAAGAAATCATGATATGAATAAATAATATGGGGAAAAATGAAATGCTCTAACAGTTTGAGATTATTTTTGTGAATCCCAAAAAGAGAAAGATTATGTTGTAAACTAATCTTTTCCTCTGGATGTGATACTGTTTGATTGTATTAAATTCAGTGAGAGGCCTCTGATTAAGTTTACATGATAAAATCAATTTGGGCTTCTGATTGGGCTACGTCAATATGGTGTAATTCAGGTTGAGTCCCCACCCCCTTGGTGGGCTGATATAAACCGACACTCATTCAAGAAGACACTGGGGAAGAGGGAGAGGGGCCCCAGGAAGAGATAAGCAATTTGCCTGATAGTTTGCAGCTGAGAGAGAGGAAGCCCTGAGGGATGAGCCAATCCAGCCTACAGCTGTGATCAGGAAGAAGTTGAAGAGGAAGAGGAAGCCCAGGAAGGAGAGATCAGGCAGAGATCAGAAACCATCTTCCTTCAACACGTGGCATCTGACTTTGGTGAAAAAGCAACCTTCAGTTGGACACTTTAGAGCCTTGTAACTGTAAGCTTTTACCCCAAATAAATATCCTTTATAAAGGCCAACAGATATCTGGAACTTTGCATTGGCACCCCTTTGGTAGACTAATGCAAATATTGTCTTTGAAATGTGTTTTAATGATATTTGTATATTAAAATTATGATTATAAAATAGGTAAAAAATAAAAATTATTATGGTCAAAAATGAAAAAGTAATGGAGTAATGTTTTGAAATTATGTTAATCTGGTTTGACCAAATATTGGGAAGACTATCTACCGACACATTGGTCTATCACAGTAGTTGGTAAGATTGTATTTATTACATGACTTCTTCATGTTCAATAGACAGTATAGCAGATTTTCATCACTATGTCTTTACTATCTTCAATAGTTGACTGAAAAAATATCTCCTTTTTATGTTAGTTTTGAAAAGTTTCTATGAAGCAACATATATGCAAGTAGGTAAGAGAAGTCTTAAAGGATAAGTTGGTTAGAGTTTCTTGAAAATCACCTCACAATGAATTCCAGAAATTGTAATACTCTTGAAGGCCTTATTTTTTTTTGATTGATTCTAGCTCCTTTCAAATATGTCTGCATTTAAAAAAATTTCACTAAAAAGTCTTCACCTGAAAATGCATCATAACTTTCTAGTGAATTCTGTAAAACCTTCTAAAGTTTTTCTCCTTCTGTAGAAATCAGAGCAAAAGGATGGATGATGGTCAACAGGGGCATTATTTGATCTATTTCTTTAGAATGAGTATCCAGTTTTCGATGAAAACAACCGCTAATTCAATTTTATATTTTTTACTTATTCTGGCAACATAAGACCAATATCTTTTGTTATTGCCTTTGGCATTCTTCAAGTTTTGAATTTTTTTCTATGTAAATATGCATTTGCCTCCATTTTATTGTTGCATGGCTAATAGTCTTCACAAATTTTGTGCACCACCTATTGTCACAGAAAAAAATTTAATTTGTATTTCCCTCTTTAAGGTGAATTCTGTTTGTTTGCAAACATTTTTGTGGTGATACATAATGTCAGAATTGAGGTAACTAAAGTTAGGTTTCTTTGTCTTTACACTCAATGTGCTGTCACTGTTTAGTTCAACTGTACTCAAAAGTAGACTGAGTGTTCTGAATGATTATGAACTTATTCTAGAAACCAGTGTAAGTAGTGAAATACCTGTGTGTTGGGGGATTTCTGTATAATTCTTGCCCAAATTAATTTCAATTTAGTATATAATGTTACTAAAAGATAAATAACAAAATATGTAAATTTCAAGCTAACATAAGATATTGCATGCATGAAAGTACAACATTAACTACAATTGTTTAGAATAAGAGTGAGCAATTTTTTTCTGTAAAGAGCCAGATGGCAAATATTTTAGGTTTTTGCAGAGATCAAGAAGCAAAATCAAGGATACTATATAGGGCCTTAAATAACAAAGAAAAAAACAACCACAGATTTTTATCAACCATTTAAAAATTTAAAAACCATTTTTAGCAGGCTGAAAAAATTATAAAAACTATGGCCTGTGGGCCAGCTCCTCCCTGGTTTATAGCTTAGATCAACAAAAGAATATAGAGGGAGGATGAATATTTTAATCACTGACATTGCTTAGAATTGTCAGCACATGGTGATTTTTAAAATGTAGACATACTTTTATTATTTTAAAATTATCTACAGAAAATACAGTCCCCTTTGTTGCCTAAATAAGGACTACTCCTTTTGTGCTGCAATTGGATAAATAACGGGACGATGGAAATTAGCCTCTTTGAAAGATTTACTTCATAGGGTATGTTCTCTCTCTCTCTCTCTCTCTCTCCCCCCCCCCCCGTTTCTTGATGGACCAATGTTTTTTGTTCATTTGTTTGTTTACATTATCAAAGCGTATAATAAATCTTTTTTAAAAAAAGATGGCAAAGAATTTTGCAAAAATCAGAAAAGGTACAGTTTAAAAAAAAAAGATGATTCCATCATATTTCCCCTCTTATTCACTATTTTCTGAAAAAAACCTTTATGCTGTACTTGAGTTCAATAACTCAGAATGTGGGTGCATATGTCACTACCAAACAATGCAAGTTAATTTACAGAAAGAAATGAGGCTAGAATAGCCAATAGATATAGACTATTTTCAGTAAATAACCTCTTCACTTTAATTTGTTTTATCATAGTATTAAATAAGTTCTAAAGCCCTTAGTTCTCTGCCAATTGTTTGCTGGCAATAATATGGCTGTAAAATGTCCACAAGTCTCCAGTTTAAAAATACTTTTAAAACTTTGGGCAACATTAATAATCTGATATTGAATGAAGAAAGGAAATGAATGATGTTCAATCCTTTTGATCCCTGAGATTCTATGTGGTTTCCATACAATATTGACTGGAAAATTAAAAACACAGTTGTCATTAAAGTATCTGGTTATGGAACATTTAAACTGTAACAGAGAAACCAAAGATACAAAAATTCAAAGCAGCAAAAATAAAGAAACCTGATCATAAGAGTAGATAATGGTGGTTCATCGATGTTTATAAAGCAAAGATGGCAAATATTCCATTTTAGGGCAAAGCAATGGGTTGGTTTACTTTTATAAAATTATCCTAATAAGGAAAGATTTAGAAGACAGGGTAGATAACTGAGGCAATCATCTGTGTCTGAGTCCCCTTTTAGCCTATGAAAATATCCAATTGCCTATTGTTAAGGCATTTTTCCTTATTGGGATTCTGCACATAAGGCTCAATATTTCACAACATTATGTGACTTTGTTCAATAAACACTTTAGGAGACAGCTTCCTAACTGAAACTAAGATTTGATGAGGTAACAAAAGGAATACCTGAATCTGTATAGGTATCTCATGAGAGAAGATGATCATTGAGAATTCACAGAATACTGAGACATTAATCAGTCAACCATTTGTCAGATTACTTGTATGTTAAGTAAACCTGAGTTGGGTTTTAAGACACCTCAAAAATATCTCAGAATTTGAATTTTTAAATTAGCCTGTTACAGTTTTAAAATAGATAATTCAGAAGCTCAAAGACATACACAACATAATTCTAAGTGTTTAAAATTCTTTTGAAAATGTAACAAAAATTAAGAGCCTGGGAGAAATGATCTCTGACCTTTTTGCCTCAGCTAAAAATAACTCTAAACTAGGGCTAAAAACTACTGGTCACAGGTCAAACCCACTTTCTACCTGTTTATGGAAATAAAAAATTGAGGAACAGGTCATGCTCATTCATTTATATATGGTCTCAGCTGCTTTCCAGAGACCAGGTGGTATGGCCTGTTAATTTACAATTCATAACCTTTAATTATAATTATAAAACATTCTTGACACATATATTAACTACCAAAGTGATATTTGAGTTTTTGTGATAAATGGAAACTGGAGTCTCTGAATACAGATGCAGGTCTCGTGCCCTTTTTATCAGATCCCATCCTTTCTGTTCCTCTCTAAGAATCAACTTTCATAGCCAGAAGCTAATCAGTACCTCAAACCCAACTCTTCCTTTAAAATTACTTACCTCCCATTAAAACTAGTTATGTCACTGTCTCAAAGTTTTCCAATTCATATAGCATTGGAAATTTCCTGAATCTGAAGCTCTTTCTCTGTGGTGAATCATATTAATAATATGCTCAGAAAATTTTATTTGCTCTAATATAGCAATGTGGTAGCCAGGATCTAAACTGTTCCAAAGAGTTGAGGAAACATAGCCCAAGTCTACTAGTACCCAAAGGGACACATATGTTAGCTGCAGCTGTCTTCAAAACAATTGAGAGATATCGTTTTGGTTTTATAAGATAAGTAATATGACTAATACCCTTTGGACTGTTTCATAAGGTCCTACTCTTCACTCCAAGGCACCCTCATGGGGTACTGAGAGGTGATATCCTGCCAAACTCATTGGATATTAACAAACCTTACTCATAACACAATTTAGCTATTTAGATCACTATGGATCACACCAGAAAGGCATTTCCCCATAGTTGAGAATTCAATTGAGATTTGTTTTTGTCTATGTGTGGACCTGGAATTAGCCCAGGAACTAAAGTGACTGGGTTAGGAGGCAGAATTGTTTGGCTGGCTTTGGATCCCATGGCTACAAAATGATAGCAAATAACTGGAAAGCAGGGAGCGACTACAGTGATGCCAAACCGATTAATTCCTTAGTCAGTGCCATAAATTTATTGGGTCTAATAAATCAGAAACAGCAACAAGTAGATACCATGGGATTATATGACCTACTTTATTGGGCGGGGGTGGAAGTCATATTAATTTTTCCCTGGTACAGGCAAATACTATAATATTATATAATAAAGGTTATCTATAACAGAAGAATTGAAAATGTGTAAAATAAGCTGTGTTTCCTCGAGTATCTACATTCTTCATTTCCCTGTGTTCACTAAGCGCCTATCAGTTTAAAGGTGTGAATAAAAATGCACTGGGGGGCACAGCTGTATAGCCCAGTGGATAGGGCGCCAGTTTACCACATGGGAGGCCCTGGGTTCGGTCCCCGGAGCCTCTCCAGGAGGGCTGACAGCTTGAGAAGGCAAAGCCCCCGTGGGTGGGGCAATAGCCGCCACCAGGGGCAGAGCAGAGCCGCCTGCGGACAGGGCTGAGCCGCCCGCAAGCGGGGGTGAGCCCGCGAGTGGGCAAGGCCACCGCTGGGGGGGGGGGAGACAAAAAGCAGAAAATAAAAAATAAATCTTAAAAAAAAAAAAATGCACTGGGCTTCAGTAACCACATGTTCCTCTGCTAAATCCTCAGGCCATTCTAAGCTCTGTGTTCACTCAATCTTATCCTCTTTCTTTTCCCCTATTTGGTTTCAACAGAAGCTTCATGAAAGCAAAGCTGTAAAGCCTAATGGAGCCAATTATCATAATATAGCATGTATTTATAATATCACTTTAATTATATAAAGTATAATTAATTATCACTGAAATTATGCTTGTAAATTTTATTTATTATTTTAATCTCCCATGGATCTGAACTGACTTATTATAAGAGTATTACTCACATTATATAAGTGAAATGTACTCATGATTTTCTTTTTAAAATTCTCAAGAGGAAAATAAAAATTACTTGTAATTCTCCTACCCAAATACAATCACTTTTAACATATGCCTTTCCAGATTACACACACAAACATACACACACACACACACACAATCACCTTTAACTTCTTTTTGTATCCTTATATTCTAAAATATTTCAGGAATATAGTTTAATGTCAACATTGTGTTTTTATATGATTATTTAGTAGGCATATAAAATACATAATAATCAATCCTTTGCTGTGGGATATTTATATTTTTCTAAATTTTTCTATATAAGCAAATTTATGAGGAGCATCTGTCATTATTTCCTTAGGCTAAATATCTTTAAGAGTAATTTTTCTATTCTATAGGACAAGTGAGATCATATAAATATCTAGATTAATCTTTTAAGTCATACATCAAATTATCTTATACAGGGCTTTTACCAGTCTTTGTTCAGTATGTGATAGGTGTATATGAGAAGGACTTTCCATGAAGAGATATCCCATTATTAAAATCACATTTTAGGGCCCGGCTAGATAGCTCAGTGGATAAAGAGCTCGCTGGGAAACCACATGGGAGGCCCTGGGTTCGGTTCCCAGGGACCTCTCCTAGCGGGCAGACCGCCTTGAGAATGGCAAGCCGCCATGGGCGGGCCGGAGCCGCCGTGGGCAGGGCAAAAAGCTGCCACGGACAGGCAAAAGCCGCCACGGGCAGG
>PVKH010009822.1:0-18607 GCA_004027955.1 Chaetophractus vellerosus
AGTTTTCCATACTTTGCCTTCCATTTAGTGAGAATTTTGTTTTACTTTAATCTTTCAGTGACTTGTAGAGTTATAAGTTCCTGTCATAGTTAAACCCGTGGGTTAGCATAGAATTACTTCCTAAAACAGCGTTAAAATTAATGTATAGAGAAATTTTGCATTTGGACCATATGTTTTTCCCCTAAATTCATATTTTCTCTAGTGAACAATGTACTTGTAAGTTCTAATCAGCCAAAAAAAGATAGCTTTACTTCGAATTCTTCCCCTTGTACTTTTTTTTTTTTTCCTGAGGTACCAGGGGCCAGGGATTGAACCTGGGACCAAGTATGTGGAAAGCCAGCACTCAACCACTGGCTGCATTGGCTTCCCTGAGTTGGTTTTTCTTTGGCTTGTTTTGCTTGTTCTTTGTTTTTGTTTCTTTTCAGGAGGCACTGGGAACTGCCGGGACCGCCCCCCCCATGTGGGGGGCAGGTGCTTAATTAACAACTTGAGCCACATCTGCTTCCCCCCTTGTACTTTTGTTAAAAATAGGTTTTATTATTATTATTATTTTAAAGTTTTATCCCCTCCCCCACCACAGCTCCCTCTTCTCTCTGCTCCTCTTCCTCAGGAGACACCAGGAACTGAACCCGGGACCTCACATGTGGGAGGCGGGCACCCAATTGCTTGAGCCACATCTACTCCCTGCCCTCCCCCCAGCATTGTACTTTAATAATAAAGGTTTAGGACTTCCCATTTATATTTCATCAGACCCCTTTCCTGGTAGTAGCAGAACCAGTAATGCTTGGGTCTCAAGCATTCCTCGAGTGCACACTTTTATTACCTATACTCTGTCATTTTCACTCACCCTTTGTTCATGTCTGTCATGAAAGCATGCGTGATGATTAGGCTAATGTGTCAGCTCAGCCAGGTAATTGTGTCCAGGTGTTTGGTCCAGCAAGCACCGGGCTAATTGTAATACAAGAGCATTTATGGACTTTGATCACCAATGAGTTTACTGGGTAGATGGCTGATTACATCTGCATCAATCAGGGAGATTTCCGTCAGCAAATGGTGACCCTTTATCCAAACAGTTGAATACCTTAAAAGGGGGAGTGATTTCAACATTCAGAGAGAATTTCCCAGCTAATCTTTGGACAGCCAACTTCTCCAGAAACTCATCAAACCCCTTTCATTGGACTTTCATCAGAGCCCCTGGTTTGCAGCCTGTCTGTGGAACCTGGACTTGTGCATCCCCATGGTCACGTGAGAGAATTTTATAAAACCTCATATTATTGACAGATATCTCCTGTTGATTCTGTTTCCTGAAAGAACCCTGACTAATATAGCTTGTGATAGAGAGACAGTAACTAAAGTGATGAAGAGACTTGATGAATGGTTTGTGATAGAAGTTAAGACCATCCTGTTAAAATTTCAGAGTTGGCGAGGGTCCTGAGCTGTGATTTTTACTGTGTACTGGAAAAGAATGTGTATTCTGCTATTGTTAGGTGGAGTATTCTCTGAGTTTCAAGTAGGTCAAGTTGGTTGATAATTTTGTTCAAGTCTTTTATATACTAACTGATTTTATGTCTATGTGTCCTATCAGTTACTGAGATGGAGTGTTGAAATATACAACTATAATTGTGATTTGTCTATTTTGTTTTCAGTTTATCAATTTTGCTTTATGTATTTTGAAGCTCTGTTATTAGGTGCATATAATTTAGGATTGTTATATCTTTTTTATTATTATTTTATTAGAGAAGTTGTAGGTTTCCAGAAATCCTATGCAGAAAGTACAGAGTTCCCATACAATCCTTTCACACACACACACACACACACACACACACACACACACACACACGCAGTTTTCCCTATTATTGACATTTTGCATTATTGTGGTACCTTTGTTACAATTGATGGAACAATATTATCATAGGTATACTCTTACTGATATACATTTTTAACTTACCCACAGTCTACCTTCAAAATATTACATCATTTCATATATACTTACAACAGTGTACTCTCAATCTCCTGGCCTGGTTTTGGCCTACAGTTGTCATATATTTTACTTCTACTTATGCTGTAAACCCCACAACATATTATTTTGGTTTTACACAATTATCTTTTAAAGAGATTTTTTAAAATAACAAAAAAAATATATTTACACAACATAATGTCCTTTTCTGCTTTTCTTCATTCTTTGTGTAAATCCAGATTTCCGTCTAGTATCATTATATTTCTGCATAGGGGACTGCCTTTAATATTTCTTATAGTGCATATCTTCTGGTAATGAATTATTTCAACTTTTGTATGGCTGAAAAAAATCTTGATTTTGCATTTACTTTTGAAGACATTTTCACTGGAAACACAACCACTTGAGCCACATCCGCTCCCCTTGTGTTTTTTTCCTTTGATTTGTTAATGTGTTGTATAAAATTAACTGATCTTTTTGTCCTGAAACACCCTTGCATACCTGGAATAAAACCCACTTGATTGTGGTGTATAATTTTTTTAATATGCTTGCTGGATTCAATTTGCAAGTATTTTTCTGAGAATTGTTGCATCTATGTTCATTAGAGAGATTGGTCTGTAAATTTATTTTCCTGTAGTATATTTATCTGGCTTTGGTATTAGGATGATGTTGGCTTCATAAAATATGTTGAGTCATTTTCCATCCTTTTATTTCTGTAGGGTCAGTAGTAATGTCTACCCTTTAATTCCTGATTTTATTTATATGTATCATCTCTCTTTTCCCTTTGTTAGTGTAGCTAAGGGTTGGTTGATTTCATTGATATTCTCAAAGAACAAGCTTTTGGTTTTGTTGATTTTCTCTAAATTTTTTGTTCTCAATTTCATTTATTTCTGTTTAATTTTTGTTATTTCTTTCTTTCTGTTTGCTCTGGGATTGGTTTGCTGTTCTTTTTCTAGTTTCTCCAGGTGTTCAGTTAGGTCTTTAATTTTAGCTCTCTCATTGTTTTTAATGTAGCATTTAAGGGCTATAAATTTGCCTCTCAGCATTGCCTTTGCTGTATCCCATAAGTCTTGATAAGTTGTGTTCTTATTTTCATCTGTCTCAAGATATCTATTAATTTCTCTTGCAAATTCTTCTTTGACCCACTGATTAGGAGTGTGCTGGTGAGCCTCCATATATCTGTGAATTTTCCCCTTTCCCACCTACTATTGATTTCCAGGTTCATTCCATTATGATCAAAGAAGGTGCTTTTTGTAATTTCAATCTTCTTAAATTTCTTGAGAGCTCTTCTATGTTCCAGCGTGTGGTCTGTCTTGGAGAAAGATCCATGAGCACTTGAGAAGAATGTATAACCTACTGATTTGGGGTGCAATATTCTGTATATGTCTGTCAGCTCCAGCTCATTTATCATATCGTTCAAGTTCTCTGTTTCCTTGTTGATCTTCTGTCTAGTTGTTCTATCTATTGATGTGAGTGTTGTGTTGAAGTGTCTAACTATTATCATAGAGACATCTATTTCTCTTTTCAGTTTTGTTAGGGTTTGCCTTATGTATTTTGGGGCACCCTGGTTAGGTGCATAGGTATTTCTCACTGTTACTCCTTCTTGATTGATTGAGCCTTTTATTAACATATAATGGCCTTCTGCATCTCTTATCACTTTTTTGCATTCAAAGCCTGTTTTGTCTGACACTAGTATAGCTACCCCTGCTCTCTTTTGGTTACAGTTTGCATGAAATATCTTTTTCCACCTTTTCCCTTTCAGTCTATTTGCTTCCTTGGGTCTAAAATGAGTCTCCTGTAGTCAGCATATGGATGACACATGTTTTCTTATCCATTCTGTCCGCTTAAGTCTTTTTTTTTCTTCTTTTTCTTTTTGGACTATGTCTTTTGATCGGGGATTTTAATCCATTAACATTCACTGTTATTATTATAAAGGCATTACTTACTTAAGTCATTTTATCCTTTGGCTTTCATATGTCATACCTTATTTTTGTCTGTCTTTTTACCCTTTGGTTACCCTTTCTGATATACTTTCCTCCAAGCCTCCCCTCGCCTGTCTTTTCTTTTCTAGTTGCAGAACTCCTTTTATCATTTCCTGTAGAGATGGATTCTGGTTTATGAACTCTCTTAGTTTCTGTTTATATGTGAATATTTTAAGCTTACCATTATATTTGAAAGACGGTTTTGCTTGATAAAGAATTCTTGGCTGGCAGTTTTTCTCTTTATTACCTTATTTATATCATACCACTGCCTTCTTGCCTACATGGTTTATGAAGAGAAATCCTCACTAAGTCTTATTGCAGGTCCCTTGTACATGATGTTTCACTTATCCCTTGCTGCTTTCAGAATTTTCTCTTTAGCTTTGGCATTTGGCATTCTGAATATTATGTGTCTTGGGGTAGGTCTTTTTGGATTTATTTCAATTGGAGTATGCTATGCTTCCTGGACATGTATATTCATGTCTTTCATGAGGGTTGGGAAAAAAATTTTTTTTTAAGATTTATTTTTTTTTAATTTATTACATCCCCGCCCCCCCTTTCTGCTTGCTCTTGCTGTGTGTCCATTCTTGTGTTCCTCTCTATCTGCTTTGTCTCCCCGCCCATTGCGGCGACGTGCCGAGACTGGTCAGCACACAGGCGGCTTTGCCCCGCTTGTGGGTGGCTTCTGTTTCCATTCACAGCTGGCTCTGCTTCAGTTCGCTGGTAGCTGGCTGTGCTCCATTCACGGGCGACCTGCCCTGCCCATGGCGGCTTTGCCCTGTCTGTGGCAGCTTTTTGCCCTGCCCACGGTGGCTCTGCCTGCCCATGGCGGCTTGCCCTTCTCAAGGCGGTCTGCCCGCTAGGAGAGGTCCCTGGGAACTGAACCCGGGGCCTCCCATGTAGTATGCCAGCGCCCTTATCCACTGGGCTATACGGCTGGCCCCTGGGTTGGGAAATTTTTGGCCATTATTTCCTCAAATACTTTTTCTGCCCCTTTCCCCTTCTCCTTCTGGACCTTCCATAACATATTTATTTGTGCATTTTCTGCTCTCATTCAACTCCCTGAGCCCCTGCTCAATTTTTTCCATTCTTTTCTCTCTCTGTTCTTCTCTCCTTTCTATTTCATCTGTTCTGTCCTTTACTTCACTGATTCTTTCTTCCTTGATTTCAAACCTTCTGTTGTATGCCTCTATTGTATTTATTCTCACTTATTGTGTCTTTCATTCACATAAGCTCTGTTATTTTCTATTCAAATTTTCAAATTTTTCTTTGTGCTCACCCAGTGTCTTTTCATTTATTTATTTATTTATTTATTTATTGCCCCCCCCCTTTATTTTTCACTCTCTGTCTGCTCATTCTGTGTTCTTCTGTGTCCGCTTGTCTTCTCTTTAGGTGACACTGGGTACTGATCATGGGACCTTCTCAAGTGGGAAAGAGGTGCTCAGTCTCTTGTGCCACCTCAGCTCCCTGGTCTGCTGCATCTCTTTATGTCTCTCCTCTGTTTCTCTTTTTGTTGCATCATCTTGCTGAGCCAGCGCTCTGCATGGGCCAGCACTCCTGCATGGGCTAGCTTTCTGTGTGGGCCACTCACTGCACAGGCCAGCTTACCTTTCACCAGGAGGCCTCAGGAATCAAACCCTGGACTTCCTATATGGTAGATGTGAGCCCAATCACTTGAACTACATCCATTTCCCCCAGTGTCTTCTTAATGTCTTTATTTCTTTAGCCATGTTGTCCTTCAACTCCATGCTTTGATTTTGGAAATTGTATGAACATCATTGATTTGTTGTCTCATTTGGAGCTTTGATTTTTTTTTTCCTTTGTCCTACTCATATCTTCCTTTTTCTTGGTATGGCTTGTTAATTTTTTATTGATGTCTAGGCATCTTATTATGATGTTGAGTTTACTCTGATGTTCAGTTTCTCTCTCTTGCCTAGGGATTTACTGTTAAGTAGCAGTGTGCTATCACTGTTCTTCGATTATTGGTTCAAATTGTTCAAGGTATTTAGGATTGCACCTGTTTATCTCTCAAACCAGGGCAAAGGATTCAGTAATGGGGTGCAGGCCAGTTTTCAAGGGCCTTGGAGAGGGGGGCAGTAAAGGCACCAGAATTCCTGTCTTATTTCTCCCTGTTTTTCTTGTCTTTGTAGGTATTTTCTTGGTCTGCCAGCAGATGGTGCTCTTTGGCAGACCTCTCAGCTCAGACCCAGATGAGAGGGGAGAATGGAGTCACTGTAACCCTGCCCAAGTGGACAGTGCAGAAGTAATGGCCTCAGGGTTGGCCAAACTTTGCAAACAAACTTTTTTAGAAACTGCTCTCCTCTCTTGGCCAGCCACACTCTCCCTTCCTCTCCATCCTCAACAACCAGCCCAGGGCAATAGGGAAGGTGTTTAAGAAGGCAAATTACCTTAGCTCCCTGCCTGCTCTCAGGGCAAACAATGTCCAGGGGCCCCACCTGGCTTGGAAATATGTGACCCCTCCAATGAAGCAGACCAAGTTTGCTGGCCAAAATCTGAATTTGTTGTAGGCTGTGTCCCTTCCCCTCCCTTTTCTTGGGGAAAAGGAACCCTGCAACCCTCTCTCTGTAGCCACCTGCCAGGGGCTGTAGGGTCCAGTGTTGTTTACTCTGAAGGTGGGGAGATGGGCACCAGCAAATGCTGCTGCAGCTTTACTCATGGGATTTTCCAGCTAGCTGAGACACCTTTCCTTCATCCCTCTCTCTTCTGGGTAGTGTCTAGCCTTCCCCTGATGTCTGAAGCCCTAGAACACTTTTACAGATAGTTTCTTCCTATCCTCTAGCATTTTTTGCTGGGAAAGTAGTGAGCCCCTTGCCTCTTCAGTCCTCCATCTACCTGGAAGTCTCAGGCTGGATGCTATATATTTTTGTATACCTTTAAATGCAGTTTAGTTACTTAAAAAGAGTTAAATCTTTTTGAGGCTTGATTTACACTTGTTAGATAGGACCAGAACAGTCCTTAGCATAAGGATAATATGGCCCAGCTACTGCCGCACTATCTGATGAGTATTCTGAGTGCTCTACCCAGCACTTTATGTATTACAAGTTTTCCTCATTCTGGCTGGGGAAGAGGAACTATTTCCCTCACTTTCCGTGTAAGCTTTGAAGATTGTTCTGCTTGCTCCTTTTCAGTGATTCTTCCCCCAGCTTCAGATAGTTTCCTCATACCCATGTGCTATTTACTCTCAACTGAAGCTTCTAGGGGACCTTTGCAGCTATTAAAAGATCTCCTTCCCTCTCTATAATTCTTTCCTCTCTATGCAGCTCTCTTCTTTCGGTACTCTGCCCTGCAAATTCTAGCCCCCTTGGCCTCCTTAGATTGTCAACTGTCTCCTTAACTCAGGAAGATTGCCAGGCTCAGTTTGAAGCTCCCCTATCTGGGCTATAGCCATGAAATGCTCTTCAGGCTATCAGCTGGAGGAATTCAAGGAGAAACGTTTATTTTACTTTGTAACTTTTTATTATAGAGCCTGTCAAATAGTAACAGAATAGTATAATGTGTTCTTGCCTACCTATCACCCTTATTTAAACAATTTTCAAAACTTTGCCAACCTTATGCCATCTATCTAAGTTCCCTTTGTGATATTTCTCTTGACTATGTTTAAGCAAATTCCAAACAACATGTCATTTTTTAAAGATTTATTTTATTTTTATCCTCCCCACCCCCCATTGTTTTGTGCTCACTGTCTGCTCTCTGTGTCCATTCGCTGTGTGTTCTTGTGTCTGCTTGTCTTCTCTTTAGGTGGCACCGGGAACCGATCCTGGGACCTTCCAGAGTGGGAGAGAGGTGCTCAATCCCTTGTGTTACCTCAGCTACTTGGTCTGCTGTGCCTTTTATTGTCTTTCCTCTGGGTCTCTTTTTGTAGTGTCGTCTTGCTGCATCACTTTTCTGCTCAGGCCAGCACTATGCGTGGGCCAGGACTCCACGTGGACCAGCCCTCTGTGCAGGCCAGCTCTCTGCTCAGGCCAGCTCGCTGCACAGGCCAGCTTTCCTTTCACCGGGAGGCCCAGGAATTGAACCCTGGACCTCCTATATGGTAGACGGAAGCCCAATTGCTTGACCCACATCCGTTTTCCACAACATGTCATTTTTTATAAAGATTTCACTGTGCATGTCTAAGTGATAATAAGAAATTTAAAAAACATAACCACTATGCCATTTATCACTTAAAAGGATTACTAACAATTCTAAATAAAATCTAATATCCAGATTATATTTGAATTGCCCCATTTTATTTTTAAAATGCCTTTTTCATGCAAATATTCTCGCTGTCCTGATTTTGTGATAATCAGGGTAGGCTAAACATTCGCTATATTAGAAACCAGGCATGTGTCCCCAGACGTAGTTTTTCTCCCTAGGTCTAGTTTTTAGAATGTTGGTGATAAACTAAGCCTGATTTATTATATGACCATCCTGTATAGGAAAAGACTGTAACTTTGGGTATCTTTGGTCAAACTTAAGAAATATAGTGGGGGGATGGATATGGCTCGGGTGGTTGGGTGTCCATCTCCCATATGGAGGGATCTGTGTATGACCTCCAGGACCTCCTGGTAAAGAAATATATATATATATGTATATATAGAAGGTGCATGGGCCACCAGGCCCTGTGCATGGGTGCACCACCAGGCCCCGTGAGCAGGTGAGCCGCCAGGCCCCCATGAGCAGGTGAGCCATCAGGCCCCACAAGCTACACAGAAAGATGATGACATAACAGGAGAGTGACACAAGGGAGAGCCAAGATGAGACACACCAAAAAAACAGGAACTGAGGTGGCACAGGTGGTAGTAGGACACCTCTCTCCAACATCGGAGATTCTGAGGATCAAATCCCAGTGAAGACAGGAGGAGAAGGATGAGAAGAGAGGGCAGGAAATGGACACAGAGAGTTGCCCAGCGAATGGACACAGAAACAGCAAAAAAGGGGGGGTGATAAAAATGGATAAAAGTAAATAAGTAAATAAATAAATCCTTAGAAAAATGTGTAGGGGAGGAAGATTTGGACTATGGTTAGTAGTAATACTTTGATGATGCTCTTTCATGATTTGTTAACAAATGTTTCACAACAATGCAGGGTGTTTCTGGGGGGGTGATTTGTGGGAGCCCTGCATGATGTTATGCATGTTTGTTTTGTAAGATCATGATGTTTACTGAACACTTATAGTTTATGTATGTTCATGTATGAATGATATACTTCAATAAATTGTTTTTTAAAAATGCCCTTTTCAGATGATTTGTTTGAATCAAAGTTCAAACAAATACCACAAATTACATTTTGTTTCTAGGTCTTTTAAATCTCTCTTATTTATAAAGTAAGTATTTTTTTTCCCCACATGCTATGGTATATT
This sequence comes from Chaetophractus vellerosus, assembly GCA_004027955.1. NCBI lineage: Eukaryota > Metazoa > Chordata > Mammalia > Cingulata > Chlamyphoridae > Chaetophractus > Chaetophractus vellerosus. The sequence continues at coordinate 9,296 of PVKH010009822.1, forward strand.
AGAGAAACTGGGTTATTTGTTTCTCCCACAATCTGTATTTGGCTGATTATTTATTCATGGTATTATTTAACTTGTTCTGCAAACCCCTATATTTCCTGTAAGTTGAACTTAAATGTCTAAACAATAGACTCAGATTCAAATTTTCAGGCAGGAACCCTTTGCATGCAGTCTGTGTACTTTCTTTTGCATCACATCATGTGATACATACTGGCATATTGTCCCACTTTTAGGAAGGTTGAGATTAACTAGTACATTCCTAATGTGTCAGCCTAATCCCTCCATTCTGAAGCTTCCCACCAACCTTTCATCCAATGGTTTTATATTCAGATTATGAGGACAAACAGGGCCAGTATTTAAAAGGCACAGAACTGCTGAAGTAGTGTAGCATCTGCTGTAGGAATATTCTAGACCCAGGCTAAGGCAACATCTCTTTTTCTATTGTTTTGTTCATTCACCCATTTGCATGTCATGGGAGGTGTCTACTTATCAAAGAAAGCCACTGGCCTTTTAGACAACATTATTCCAATGTCAGTCCTAACCAGAGGTTTTGTAGGAATCCACATGGGAAACTAGGGTTATTCATACAGAAAATTAAGGACAATAAAGTGGTACATGTGTATGTGTGTACATAAGATTTCTAACTGTTTTGTCTTGGGAAAGACTATTTTGATGGTTAACTTTATGTATTAACTTGGCTAGGTTATGGTGCATAGTTGTTTGATCAAACACTGATCCAGATGTTGTGTGGAGATATTTTGTAGATGGGATTAGCAATTACAATCAGTTGACTTTAAGTGAAATAGATCAGTTGGAGACCTTAAATGCAAAGAACTGAAGGTTCTGGAAAAAAGAAGGAATTATGCTTCAACACTACACCCTCTACTCCTTCCTGAGTTTCTAGGCTCAGGAATATAGACTCAATACTTTAGCATCACTCTTACTAGAATTTCCAGCTTCCAGTATACCCTATGGAATTTAGACTTGCCAGCCCCCACAATTGTATGAACCAATTCATTATAATCAGTCTCTTAATCCTGTCTCTCTATGTGTATGTATGTATATGTGTGTGTAAATACCCTATTGGCTTTCTTTCTCTGAAAAACCTTGACTGATACAACTATTTTTTAGCCTGAGATATTTCTTCTACTTTTTGAGTGTTAAATGCCCTTTCTTTGACTAAATTATCATTACTGGAGCTGATAATTGACAAAATACAAATTTATTGTACTTATCTGTGAAATCCAAGTCTCAGGTAACAAGTTAAGATGATTTTCAACTTAGGAGGTGCAGGAGAAACTCAGGGTAGCATGAGCTTTTAATATTTATCCAAAGAGGACATGAGTTAAGAAAAAAAGGATTTAGACACACTGCTCTAAAAGATAATGTCTCACACTTTGCGATGTCAGAACTTATTGTGGGGAACCAGCTGTGGCTCAATTGGTAGGGCTCTGGTTTACCACATGGGAGGCCCCGGGTTCAGTTCCTGGGGCCACCGCGAGCAGGCAAGCCACTGCGCGGTGAGCTGACTCAGTGGGATGCTGCAGCAGGGGGAGACAAGCAGACACAGAAGAATGCAAAGCAAATGAACACAGCAAGAACAAGCAGCAATGGGGGGGGATATATAAATAAATAAAAATAAATCTTTAAAAAAAAACTTATTGCAAAGCTACAGGTATCAAAGCTGTGTGGTACTGGAACAAGGACATATAAACCAATGAAATAGAGTCTAGAGTTTAGAAATAAACCTACACATCTATGGCCAGTTGATTTTTTTAGGAGGTATCAGGGATTGAACCTGAGACCTTATACATAGGAAGCAGGTGCTCAACCACTGAGCTACACTCCTCCTTACCAATTGACTTTTTAACATGGGTGCCAAGTCCATTCAATGGGGAAAGAATAGTCTCTTCAATAAATGGTGTAGGGAAAACTGTATAACCATATGCAAAAGAGTAAAAGTGGACCCCTACCTCACAGTATATAAAAAAAATCATCTCAAAATGGGTCAGTGGAGAAAGGGGACAAGATGGCAGCAGAGTAAGGAGTGCCAAGAGTCAGCTAGTCCTAAAGCACAGTTAGAAATCAGCCAGAGCTATCTAAATCACCTGTATGGGGGGCCTAAGAGACCAGAAGAGCATCCTGCAACATCCTTGGAAGAATGGAAGAAGAAGGTTGCCCATTTGCAGTGAAGATTCGTGAGTAGAATGCTTCATGCTGCAGAAGCCAGTGCCCATCCCCTACTGGCATTGCAAGCTGCCTCAAAAGCTATTCTCTGGCTGGAGTTAGAAGCTCCATTTCCCAAAAATGGGGGAGGAAGAGATGGTTGGGCACCTATTGCAGCTACTGGTTAGTAAATTCAACTGGCTAAAGTCTAATCCTAAGAACAGCTAAAGTTTGAGCCTGTCCAAGTCAGAAAGAGGCAGGTAGCCTCCATTTTTACTCCATTCCCAGCATGAGGGGAAGTGGAGCTGATTGGAAATACAGTGAATGTAGGGACCAGCTTATTTCCACCCAGGTCAGACTGCAGCACTAGCTTAGGCTCCAGCCCCACCTCTGGCAGGGAGGAAGCTGGGGGGACCATAGGTTGGGTTACAAAGCAGATCTCAATAAATTTAAAAAGATCAAAATTATACAAATCACTTTCTCTGATCATAATGGAAGTAAGGCTGGAAATCAACACCAGGCAGAAATTCACAAATATATGGAGATTAAGCAACACACTATTAAATAATCAGTGCGCCAAAGAAGAATTTGCAAGAGACATCAATAAATATCTTGAACAAATGAAAATGAGAATACAACATATCAGAATCTATGGATGCAGCGAAAGCAGTAGTGAGAGGGAAATTTATAACCTTAAATGCTTACATTAAAAAAGAAGAAAGCTAAAAATCAATGACCTAACCACACAGCTGGGGAAACTAGAAAAAGAACAGCAAACCCTGCAGAGCAAGCAGAAGGAATGAAATAATAAAGATCAGACAAAAATAAATGAATCGAGACAAAAAATTTAGCGAGAATTAACAAAACCAAAAGTTGGTTCTTTGAGAAGATCAACAAAATTGAGAAATCTTTAGCTAGACTGACAAAAAAAAGATAGAATATGCAAATAAATAAAATCAGAAATGAAAATGAGGACATTACTACCAACCCTACAGAAGTAAAAGAGATCATAAGAGGATACAATGAACAACTGCACACCAACAAACTAGACAATGTAGATGAAACTGAAAAATTCCTAGGAACATACAAACAACCTACACTGACCCTAGAAGGAAGAGAAGACCTCAACAAACCGATCACAAGCAAAGAGATTGAAACAGTCATCAAACATCTCTCCAAATGAAAAGCCCAGGAATTCACAGGTGAATTCTACCAGGCATTTAAAGAAGATTTAATACCAAACTTTCTCAACCTTTTCCAAAAAATGTAACAGGAAGGAACGCTACCAAAGTCATTCTATGATGCCAATATCACCCTACTACCAAAGCCAGATAAAGATATTATGAAAAAAGAAAATTACAGACACATTTCCTCAAAGACCATGGATGTAAAAATCTTCAACAAAATACTCGCTAATTGAATCCAACAACACATCAAAACACATTCATCATGATAAAGTGTGTTTTATCCTAGGAGAGCAAAGATGGTTCAACAAAAGAAAATCAATCAGCATAATATACCACATTAATACATCAAAGAAGAAAAACCACATGATCACCTCAATTAGTGCAGAACAAGCATTTGAAAAAAATCCATCATCTTTTCTTGATAAAAATGCTTCAAAAGATAGGAATCAAAGGAGACTTTCTCAACACGGATGAAGGGCATATATGAAAATTCACAGCTAACATTGTACTCAATGGTGAAAGACTGAAAACTTTCCTGTTGAGGTTGGGAACAAGATAAGGATGCCCACTGTCACTGCTGTTGTTCAGCATAGCGCTAGAGGTACTAGCTAGAGTAATCAAACAAGAAAAAGAAATAAAAGTCATGCAAATTGGAAAGGAAGAAGTAAAACTTTTGCTATTTGCAATTGATGTGATTCTATACTTAGAAAATCCTGAAAAATCCACAAGAAAGCTACAAGAGCTAATAAACGAACTCAGCAGAGTGCCAGGATACAAGATTAATATGCAAAAATAAATAGTGTTTCTATACATTAGTAATGAGTAATCTGAGGAAGTCAGGGAAAAAATTCCATTTATAATAGCGACAAAAAGAATAAAAAATTTAGGAAAAAAGTATATAAAGCACTAGTATACAGAAAACTACAATGGATTTGTTTAAAAAAATTTTTTTAAAAGACCTAAATAAATGGAAGAACATTCTGTACTTATGGATTGGAAGACTAAATATCGTTAACACGCCAATTCTACCCAAATTGATATACAGATTCAAAGCAATCCTGATAAAAATTTTACCAGCATATTTTTAAGAAATGGAAAACACAATAATCAAATTTACTTGGAAAGGCTAAAGGCCCTGAATAGCCAGAAACATCTTTAAAAGGAAGAGTGAAGTTGGATCACCTCTCACTTCCAGACTTTAAATCATATTACCTAGCTACAGTGCTAAAAACAGCATTATACTGGCATAAAGATAGACACTTAGATCAATAGAACTGAACTGATGGTTCAGAAACAGACCTTCACATCTATGGTCAAGTGATTTTTGACAAGGCTGTCAAACCCACCCAACTTGGGCAGAACAGCCTATTTAACAAATTGGCGCTGGAAGAACTGTATATTTCCTTATCCAAAAGAAAGAAAGAGGACCCCTATCTCAAACCTCATACAAAAATTAACTCAAAATGCATCAAAGACCTCAATATAAAATCTACAACCATAAAGCTCCTAGAAGAAAATGTAGGGAAGCATCATCAAGACCTGGTGGTAGGTGGTGGATTCTTAGACTTTACACTGAAAGCATGAAGGAAAACATGGATAGGGGCTGGCCGTATAGCCCAGTGGATAGGGCGCTGGTACACCACATGGGAGGCCCCGGGTTCAGTTCCCGGGGACCTCTCCGAGCGGGCAGACCGCCTTGAGAAAGGCAAGCCACTGTGGGTGGGGCAAAGCCGCCGTGGGCAAGGCAAAAAGCCGCCATGGGCAAGGCAAAAAGCCGCCACGGGCAGGGCGGAGCTGCCATGGGCATGGCAAATCACCCATGAAACACGGAGCTGCTGCCCACGAATCACGGAGCTGAGCAGCCCGTGAAACGGAATGGAGCCACCCACAAGCGGGGTGAGCCGCCTGCGTGGAGGGCCGACTCGGCGCGTTGCCGCAAAAGACGGGGGAGACAAGAAGCAGACATAGAAGAACACAGAAGAATGGACACACAGCAAGAGCAAGCAGAAAGGGTGGGGGGATATGTAACCAAAAAAAAAAAAGGATAAATGGGATTTCCTCAAACTTAAACACTTTTGTGATTCAAAGGACTTTGCCAAGAAGGTGAAAAGGCAGCCAACTCAAAGGGAGAAAATACTTGGAAAACACATATCTGGTAAGGGTTTGGTTTCCATTCTTTATAAAGAGACCGTACAATTCAATAATAAAAGACCAAGCAAGCCAATTTGGAAATGGGCAAAAGATTTAAATAGACATTTCTCCCAAGAGGAAATAAAAATGGCCAAAAATACATGAAATATGCCCAATATCACTAGTTATTAGTGAAATGCAAATCAAAATGACAATGCAGGAAGCAGATGTGGCTCAAGCAATTGAGCTCCCGCCTACCACATGGGAGGTCCCTGGTCCAGTTCCCAGTGCCTCCTAAAGAAAACAGTGAGCTGGCATGATGGGCAGGCATGGCAAGCTGATGCAAAAAGATGATGCAACAAGAGACACGAGGAAAGCATAATGAAAGACAAAATAAAGCAGGGAATGGAGGTGACTCAAACGATTAAGCACCTCTCTTCTACATCGGAGGTCTCAAGTTCAGTTCCCAGTTCCACCTAAGGAAACAAGGAAGACGAACAGACACAGCAAGTGCAAACAATGAGCAGGTGGGGAGAAATAAAATAAATCTTTAAAAAAAAAAAAAGACAATGAGATATCATCTCACACTGTATAGAACGGCCAAGGCCATTATAGAAAAACCAGAAAACAGTAAGTGCTGGAGAGGATGTGGAGAAATAAATAGGAACACTCCTTCACTGTTGGTGGGAGTGTAGAGTGGTGCAGCCTCTGTGGAAGACAGTTTGGTGATTCCTCAGGAAGCTAAATATAGAACTGCCATGTGGTCCTGCAATTCCTCTACTAGAAATATATCCATAAGAACTGAAAACTGTGAGGCAAACAGACATTTGCACACTGATGTTCATAGTGGTGTTATTCACAATTGCCAAAAGATGGAAACAACCCAAGCGTCCATCAACCAATGAATGGATAAACAAAATGTAGTATATACATATGATGGAATACTATGCTGCTGTAAGTAGAAATGAAATTGGGACACATATGATAACATGGATGAACCTTGAAGATGTTATGCTAAGTGAAATAAGCCAGACACAAAAGGCCAAATATTGCATGGTCTCACTAATATGAACTAAATATGAATAATAAACTCATGGAGTTAAATCCTAGAGTATAGGTTATGAGGAGATAAAAGGAGGGCTGAGAATGTGCACTGATACCCAATGAATGTAGAATTTTCAATTAGTTTGACTGTAAAAGTTTGGAAATGGATAGAATTGATGGTATCACGTTCTAGTGAGTATAACTAACATGGCTGGCTTATAAATGGGATGTTGCTGAAAGGGGTAGTCTAGGGATGTCAATGTCAACTGCAAGAACACTAAAGAATAATCTAGGGACTGAATAACATAGTGAACCCAGAGGTGGATGAGGATTGTGGTTGATGGTACAGATGCAAGAATGTCCTTCTATGAACTAGAACAAATGTACATCACTATTGCAAGGTGGTAAGAATGTGGAGAAGCATAGGAAAAATACAATGAATGTAACCTATAGACTATAGTCAATAGCAATACTGTAATATTCTTGCATCAATGCCAAATATGTACTGTGTTAATAATAGGGAGGTATGGGGAAAATATACCAAATGTAAGCTATACACCATAGTCCGTGGTGATAGTCTGATGATATTATCTCATAGCTGTAACAAATATTCCAAAATAATGTAGTGTGTTGGTGGACGGGTGTTGTGTGGAAATTCCACACATGTGCATGATTGTTTTGTAACCTCACATCTCTCATAAAAATATAGTGAAAATTTTTTTTAAAAAAACTAAGCTCATTAAAAGGACCACACACACACACACAAAACTACAATGCATTGCTGAAAAAAAAAAAAACAAAGAAGACTTAAATAAGTGGAAGAACATGGATGGGAAGACTATCATTCTGGTGTCAATTCTACTCAAATTTATATACAGATTCAATGTAACACCATTAAAAATTCCAACAGCTTTTTTAAAAGAAATATAAAACCCGATTATTAAATTTATTTGGAAGGGTAAGGGGCCCTGAATATCCAGAATCAAGAAGCTAGAACGAAGTTGGAGGACTCTCACTTCTGGACTTTAAATCATATTACTTAGCCACAGTGGTAAAAACGGCATGATACTGACATAAAGATAGACAGATTGACTAGTGGAACCGAATTGATGGTTCAGAAATAGACCCTCACTTCTGTGGTCAAGTGATTTTTGACAAGGCTGTCAAACCCACCCAGCTGGGATAAAAGAGTCTATTCAACAAATGGTGCTGGGAGAACTGGATATCTATATTCAAAAGAAAGAAAGAGGACCCCTATCTCACACTATACAAAAATTAACTCAAAATGGATCAGACCTAAATATAAAAACTTGAGCCATAAAACTCTTTAAAGAAAATGTAGGGAAACATCTTCATGACTTGGTGGTAGACATTGGTTTCTTAAATCTACACTGAAAGCATGAACAACAAAAGAAAAAATGGATAAATGGGACCTCCTCAAACTTAAATATTTAGTGCTTCAAAGGACTTTGTCAAGAAGGTGAAAAGGCAGCCCACTCAATGGGAGGAAATATTTGGAAACCACATATCTGATAAGGGTTTGATTTCCATGCTATATAAAGAGATCATAAAACTCAAAATATGGAATACTATGCAGCTGTAAGAAGAAATGAAATTGAGACACATATGATAACATGGATGAACCCTGTTATGCTAAGTGAAATAAGCACGACACAAAAGAACAAATATTGTATGTTCTCACTAATATGAACTAAATATGAATAATAAATGCATGGAGTTAAAACCTAGACTATAGGTTACTAGGAGATAAGATGAGGACTGAGAAGGTGTACTTATGCCCAATATATGTAGAATTTTCAATTAGCTTGACTGTAAAAGTTTGGAAATGGATAGACTTGATGGTATCACATTTTACTGAGTATAACTAACACGGCTGAAAGGGGTAGTCTAGGGATATAAATGTCAATTGAAAGAACACTGAAGAATAATCTAGGGACTGAATAACATAGTGAACCCTAAGGTGGATGAGGATTGTGGTTGATAATACAAATACTAAGGAAAACATTTAAAGGTTTATTGGGGAGATGACTGCACAACTCTGTGATGAAAGTGAGAGCCACTGAGTGTACACTTTGGATAGAATGCACAAGGCAGGGGATTGTATAACACAGTGAACTATGTGGTGGATGATGGACTGTGGTTAACAATACAAATATGATGAGAGTGCTTTCTCATGAACTATAACAAATGTACAAAACTGATAGTGTTAATAATAGGGGATGTAAGGAAAAATATACCAAGTATATCCGATGGACCATAGTTAGTGGTAATAGTCTGATCATGTTCTTTCATAATTTGTAATAAATATTCCACAAGAATGTAAGGTGTCATTGAAGGGTGATGATGTATGGTAATTCTTCACATTATGCATGATTGTTTTATAAACTCACAAGTTTTCTAATAAAAAAATAAATTAAAAAATTGGAGGTGGGTAAAGGAGCTATTAGAGCTCAGAAATCATGAGGACATTTTTTAACACTTAACAAATTTAGGGATTGACAATGGTCACCAATATCAAAAAGAGAGACCATCAGACTTTATGTGCCCTTTGACCGAAGCACACAATACCACTGTTTTGGTCAGCCACAGGCGTGCCTTTTGAAATATACCAAAGATTGGTCGGTCTTTATAAAGGGTATTTATTTGGGGTAGAAGCTTACAGTTACCAGGCCACAAAGCATAAATTTCTTCCCATACCAAAGTCCATGTGTTGTCGTAAGATGGCTGCCGACGTCTCCAGGGTTCAGGCTTCCGGGTTCCTCTGTTC
>PVKH010009823.1:0-18601 GCA_004027955.1 Chaetophractus vellerosus
CCCGTGGGGGCTCCGCCCTGCCCGTGGCGGCTTTTTGCCTTGCCCACGGCGGCTCTGCCCTGCCCATGGCGGCTTGCCTTTCTCAAGGCCATCTGCCCGCTCGGAGAGGTCCCCGGGAACCGAACCCGGGGCCTCCCACGTGGTACCCCAGCGCGCTCTTATCTACTGAGCTATCTAGCCGGGCCCAAGTGTCTTTTCTATATGGACAAATTTTTCAGAATTATGACCTAAAGCTCTACCCAGATTTCTCCACAGTTATTCTCTACTTTGTGCAGGGTAACCTGCAACTGATTGGAATGAGAATTGAGACAATTTTATCCCCCTTCCCACTTTTCCCAGACCTTGTGTTTAATGCCTAATGATTTTGAATCTCAACATTTTAGAAGGTAGACATTGTCAATTGCATACCATAAATAAAAAGAACCTTGCTTTCCTGCCTGCTACAAGGCTTCCTGGTGAACTAACCTGAATAAATTAGTTTCCAAATCAACTCCCCATAACTACGTGAGTTATATCCACGTAGCTATGGGGAGTTTAATAAATTAAATCTTATTAGACTTCAGTAATAGACTTCACTCTATATTATTCTATTTGGTCAAGTTCTCTTTGATACTGATTCTATAACCCTTTGTGTTAAACTATTTTTCTAATTTCTTGTCACCTGCAAATTTGATCAGCACTCTTCGATAAAGAAATCAGCCAGGACAAGACAAAAAGGAAAACCCGGTTGCACAGTTGTAGGCCTCTTGTCAGGCTGGCATTCATCTTCTGGTTACTGTGTTCTGAATACAGCCTTTCAATCAATTTCAGCTCCTTCTACCCCTATCATCATATTTTCCCATCTTGCCCACCAGAACATCATAAGAGATATGCCGAAGTCTTATGTCCAAAGAGTTTCCCTGATCATTTTCTATGATCTCATAAACATGTTAGAAAATAACAAGAAGGAAGTGAGGTCATTTTGGTGTGATTTCTAAGTGATAACTGATTTTGTTTCTCAATGCTCACAAATAATACATTTAATAATCCATTCCAGAGTTTCCTTAGGCATTGACTCAAATATACTGGCATTTAATATGTGAAACCTAAATTCTTCCCTCTTGGAAACTTGGAACAAGTCTGCATTTTTTTCCCCATTTTTCATGATTCTTTAGAATTCAACTGTTACTCCTCTTGATACTCATAGAATGGATTCATTAAAGTCAGAACTCATTAAAGGAGAATTGAATTTTTACAATATCTTGGCACTCTTTTCACTTGCATTGTTGGTTAATCCCTCCTTAACTAGAATCTTTCTATTATTTTTCTATTATTTATAGTATAAAGAGTTCTCTTCTTGAAGAAGTGATATAACAAAATAGGGTTGAGTAGTTCTTCTTTTTGTCAGTTTCATCAGTTTTTATAACACAAACTGTCCTGTAGAGGAAAAACTACCCTTGCTCATTGTTTTTCCTTTGAACATATAAAAGCCCCCTTAATTCAGGGGATCCAGCTGTAGTAGTTGGTAGGTTAAGTTTGTGTGTATTTTTTTTTACACTTAAATTATATGTGTACATGGTTTCACCTACTTTGATGTAGACTAAAGGCCTATTGTTTGAATATGAATCCCCTGTTTGGAAATGTGCATTACTTTCCTACAAATACCATACCTCAAAAGCGTAAGCTACAATCTTCAACTTTTGGTTTCTTAAAGTGCAATACAAATGTAAAACACTAGCAAAATAATCTGAGAGGAGAAATCCTCTAGATTTTTATAAATTTTCCCAATTTTATTTTATTTTTTGTTTGTTTGTTTGTTTGTTTGTTTTAGGTACTGGGGGCTGGGAATTGAAATTGGGACCTTGTATGTGGGAAGCTGGCACTCAACCACAGAGCCACATTGGCTTCCTGAGTTGGTTCTATCATTTGTTTTGCTCATTGTTTGTTTTTGTTTTTTCAGGAGGCACTGTGAACCAAATTCGGGACCTCCCATGTGAGAGGTGGGCGCTCAACTGCTTGAGCCACATCCGTTCCCATCCCAATCTCTTTTGATTGTCTTGTCCCCATATAATGTGAAGTGATTTATTACTATTTTTAGCAGCTCATCTTTATAGAGTCTTTATAAAACATTTAATTTAGTATTAATTTTTTAACACTCTCTCTTCTCAATTATATTTCATGCGTTTGCAAAAATGTTTAATTACTAAAATGTATAAAACAACTATAAACTGGGAAGAAACACAATTGAATCTGGGGCACATAAGCTCAAATGATAGGTTTGCCTGCTATATACGGCCTCACTAGAGAGGGACATCGGAACCTCAAGTCTTCAGTGAGCTATAATCTCTACCCAGGATGTATAGGAAGAAGTCACTCATGAAAGCTAATTCTGTAGCTTTTTAAAACTCCTCGTTATGACCCTTAGCAGTTTTCACAAATTTTAGCACATTAGAGCCTTGTTCTGTAATATAATGTAACTATTACAGGACTGGTCTACTCTGTTGTTTTCCACCTGGGCTATGGCTCTCCATCCACTGCTGGTGGGACTGTGGAATGATCCAGCCACTGTGGAGGACAGTTTGTCGGTTCCTCAAAAAACTACATATAGTCTTCCATATGATCCAGCAATTCCACTGCTGGGTATATACCCAGAAGAATTGAAAGCAAAGACACAAACAGATATATGCACACCAATGTTCACTATTGCCAAAAGTTGGAATCAACCTAGGTGCCCATCAACAGATGAATGGATAAATAAATTGTGGTACATACATACAATGAAATATTACTCAGCAGTAAGAAGGAATAAAGTGCTAACACACGGGATAACATGATGAATCTTGAAGACCTTTTGTTGAGTGAAGCAAGCCAGCCATTGAAGGATGAGCTGTACATGACCTCACTGATGTGAATTAAGGAAATTGAGCAGTCCTTGAGAACTAGGGTCTGAAAGATAGGTTTACAAGAAAGAGAAAGAGAAGAGAAAGTTGTGGGACATCATCCGTAGGGATGTAATCTGTGGTGAGGTGATGGAGTGTGGTTCCGTGTTGGGGGGGATGGGACAGGTGGGTGGTGATCTCTTATCTCTTTTCTATGCGTTCTTAAAGGCTGAGAGTCCTGTAGCAAACAGGTCATTTTCCTTAAAAGTGTCCTCTTTATTATATAATCGATTTCCAATATTGATAAATTTAATTTTACCTTATTCAGTTAAATCACTATATGCATGGCACTGGGCTTCTTTGAGCAGCTTCTGTTTCTGATCTTTAGGCTATGGAACACGCTTAAATTTCTATTCATTCATTCATTTTTGTAATTTACCATCCTTTACTACGACATATATGTGTCCATTTTCTTCTCTTTTTTTCTTTGTGTTTTAGTAGGCAATGTTCTTTACCCTATTTTTTTTTTAATTAGAGAAGTTGCACGGTTACAGAAAAATCATGCAGAAAATAGAGTTCCCATGTACCACCCCTCTCCACACACACATGCAGTTTCCCCTATTATTAACATTTTGCACTAGTATGGTATAGTATGGAATCTTTTAGTTTCAAGTGTCAGAACTCTCGCAGGCTTAACAATAATAAAAAAGTGTATGTTTTGGGGAGGGAGGGGGACATCTTGCCTTCTGCAGCTGAAAAGTCCAGAGGTCTGGCTCCCAGCAAGGATTTGATCCAGACTTCTCAAGCTTCTGGTTCCACCTCCCTGCAGTTCCTGTAGCTTTGACCTCATCTGTGTTCTAAGGCTGGCTCCCCTGGGGTAACTAAAATGATCATTTGGATATTAGTCATTTAATGTACCTCTCTCCCTCTAAATAAGCTTATTTTGTTTACTCCTCACTTATGCAGCACAGGGTAGATAGTCAACAAACACTTGTCGAGTGAACGAATGAATGCGTGTCACAAGTCACACTCTAACCTTGCCACGTCACACATCTCACCTCCAAAATGTGCATGAATTTAAGACTGGAACACGGAAGTCTAAGAAGTGTCACTGTTAAAATGTCTCCATATCAAATTGTATTTGTTCTAAGTCCCCAACCTCTTTGCTAATAAGAATTTCACACATAGTCATCTGGGTGCTCACCACTCTTATTTTGTACCATGAAAAAATACTGAACATACGCAGTGGCAGAAAACTGGGCTTCTTTCACCCATAGTTGCTGAGGTCCTCAATGTCTAGATTGCTGCACATAGGTGAGCACTTACCAGTGCTATTTCTCTCCATCACTACCATTCCAGGTGGGGGCTCAGAGATCTGGCCCCCTGACCACTGACTGTGTCTCACATCCATTCTCTATCTAGGCCTCTTTGTGCCACTGGCTTTTTCCACACCATTCCATGCTGGGGTAAACATAAACTCTTCCCTAGGTGCTACCACTTCTATCTTCACCACCCAAAGTATTTCCCTTCATTTTTGCAACATTCTTGCAATTCTCCTCAATGAGCTATTTCTGGGTTGGGACAAGGCAAAGGAGAGGTTAGTATCAAGTACTATTTATGTTAATTAATGATTCATTCTTACTGTTCATGGATCTATATTTTATAATAGCAGAATGTAGGATGATCCTCAAAATGAGGGGTAACAACAAGGGAAGTTGGCCACTCTGGACCCCACTCAGCAAGTTTATGACGGACTCTGTGTATGTGTCCACCAGTCTCCTACAAGTTCAACACATTCTAGGACAGAACCAAATGTCAGGTGGTCTCCTGCCCCATTTTCTACTCTTTCTACTTTTTTCACTCCCTCACTAGAGGGAGCAATATTAAGTATACTAACCAATTAGCTGGGAAAATAAGCTCGCCAAGTGGCCTCTTGACCCAAAATGTGTGCCATTACTAATTTATTTCTCCATTCTAAATCTACCAGACAGTTATTTGACTGATAGCTTGACTGTCCTGCACTGTATTTTTCTCTTAGTCCAGTGGCTATTGGAAACCTTATCACCAGTTTTGTTTTACTCCTTCAAGAGTGTAAAAATACCACTTGCAATATGATATCGTCACAAACAATTAAGAACCCTGCATGCTCTATCACAGTTCTAGCCAAAAAGGGATTGGACCCTTATTCTCCAGAATAAGTAAAGAAATCAACACGATCATTTTCCCCCCACAGAAGTTGTCCCTAATTCCAATATAAGTCCATCTATTTTACTTTTAAGGCAATATATGTAGCATAGGAAAACACTGGTTAATGATATTGAATGTGTTTTAAACATGGTTTAAGAAAAAAAACCAGAGTATTAGCTGTTGGTTTTAAGTGTTTTGACAGGTTTACAAGGCTAAAGAGAAATGGAAGAGTGTGCAGTTACCCAGTCAGCTTAGATCAGCCTGGACAGCTGTGTGAATTATCTGAGTATTCATCCTCAAACCACCTATAGTATATAAATGAGTTGGATAATCTATACAAACTCAGTTAGGTACAGTCCTATCAGACACAAATCCTGGAAATAAAAAAGAAAGGAGAATGTAATGATGCTTAAATTCACAAAATCGTTTTGGAATATTCATAGTCATCTCGGAGAAGCAAACTGTGGGCAATCCCTCCTTCTCCTGAGACTGAAAAGGCTCAAAAAAGCTTTCTCACATTATACTGATACTTACACTATGCCCTAGAAAAAAGTGCAGAGGAAGATGAAGTGGATAAATAATATCGTTAAGTTCATCCAAATTCTAGAATTTCAAATCAGTCTACTTTATTATTGAATAAATATCTGGTCACTCATATGATTCATTATTGTTTCCTCATTATTGCTTCCACAGCTCCAATCCATGCACACAAGAATGTTTATATTTTTTAAAATGTAGAGATCCTTTGGGGTGAATAACAGCAACTTCAGTAATATTTTGTATATGAGGTTTCTGTTAAAGTTTGGTTAGCCCCATTTCAAAAGGAAGAACATTCCCTGTGTGCTGCTAAGACCTGCAGTCTTCTCAGATAAAATGCCCTCCTTCATTAGCCTACTTCTTTCACCTTCTAGGTTGAGAAAAGTATAAATAGTCTTCATCCTCACTTTAAAATCCACTCAAAATTGCCTTGCATAAAGTAAGGCAACTAAATTTGAAGTTTAAAATAAGACAATCCTTGTAGGGAAAATCAGTCACTTATCAGTAGAGTTCCATGCAGCTCATTGGAAATTCAGAATTTGGAACACAAATTTAGAATATTGAACATGGCATTATTCACTGCTTGGCACAGTCATGCAAGGCAGTTAGCCAAACAAGCTATCTCTCTACTTACAGGTGAAACAACGGTTTGGAGAATCTTAAAAATTTGAAAACATTCATAAATCAAAATGGGAGGTTTTCTAAGTGGGAAGTTAACACTCCGCCACATGAAGCAAACTAAAGAAGAAAACAAGGAGACTGTTAAAATGGTTTTCATGACAGACACTTACACTTCCTCAAAAAATATCAATTAGTGTCTTTATAAAAGGATTCCCAAAGATGATATTTCAATCAGTGTATTTTCTGGATGTGAAGAGCTTTCTTCCATTGTTTTACGCTGTAGAAAATAGGACAACTGGTAGTGCTTCTGACAGTGGTAGAGCTGAGGATTCCTGTGTATATAAATGCATGACCTGATTTAAAAATCACAGCCCGTTTAGAACCTCAAATAAAAACTTTCCCCTACCTCCCAACAACAGGATTTATTAATTAGTGGGTCTTCTCAGCTTACATGTATATGTCTCTCTTAACCAAAATTAATTTTGTCCTTTTAGGGTCAGCTAAATGTTCCTTGTTTTCTAAGGTATATTCTGTCTGTGTCACATAATTTTGAGGTTATATCAAGAAAACAGATTTTTTTTTTACAATATGGGATTCAAAAGGAGAGGAAAAATAGAATTCTTCCTTGATAGATCAATTATTAAGCCAGGAATTAGTTGATCTACAGTATAAAGTATTGAGAATACATAATGACCAGAGAGTGACACAGAGAAACTCAAAGAGCTAGGTCATGGGGAGAATTTTGATGTTGAAAAGCTCCAGAGCTGCAGAGTTTGTGGGAAAGGAAGGAAACACTTGAGAAGTATGGGACGGGTTATGAATTGGGTCCCATTGCTATTGAAAAGATGCAAGTGAAAATTTATTATCTTTTATTTGATGTAGCTGCTTCTTTGCATGCCACTTCATGTACAGCCTGGGCCACATAATATATTGGAGTTTATTAAACTCACATCCAGGCTACAAGGAAACTCACTCGTGTCCATAGACTAAAGGAACAAAGATCCTCCTTCAATGTCAATAACAACTACAGCAGTCATATGTTTAGAGTTGCATCTAAGTTCATTATTTGAGCACACCATTTGACATGGGTTTTAACTGAAAGAAAGTGGTTAGCACAGACTTATTAATCTTTCTTGAAGATTATGATGGTGGTGGCATTTTAGAAATGCTGTAGCATTCACTTAAGATCATTCAATATTAGAGATAAACAGAGCTTTTCTAAATCATCTGGTTAGCACCCCATATGTTCTCTTAGCAAGAACAGAAACAAAAACAAAAAATTCCTGTCTGAGAAAAAGAGCTGCTGGACATGGATATCACACTTTTGGCTTTTTTCTCCTTTAAAGGAAATCCATTTGGCTATTTGCACAATTGGGCAAATTCAAGAGCGTTCTGCAAGTTTTTACCTGTTCCAAATGTAGCTTTTTTTGCGCTGCAGCACTGCTGACAGCAGACCTACGTCCACGTGTGCACTGGTTGGACCTGGGGCTTCCCTTCAGTTATTCTAGTCTGGAGGACTGTTCTCCAGGTCTGCTGGGTAGTAGTCATCCTGAGATTTTCCTGTCCTTCTGAGAAGTCCCTTTACTTCTCTCTGCTTGGATGATCTTTACCTGGTCCAGGCTCATTCTCTTCCTTGGTTTATTCCCTTGGCGATATGCCTCCTCCAATAGCTTCCTAAACATGGTCCTAGAGACCTATGTTTTTGAGACCTTGCTTGATTGGGCAAATTTTTTATTCTGTTGACAACTGATCGGCAGTTTGGGCAAGTACTGATTTCTAGGTTGGGAATCATTTTCCCTCAGAATTTTGAAGAAATTGCCCAACTGCCATGGGGCAGTGGTATGGAAAAGCCAAAAGCCATTTCTTTCTCTGCTTCTTCCATTATATGTGATCAGTGACCTCATCATTTGTTTATTCTGTCTGGAATCTGTAGGGATTTGCTCTTTATCTTGGCTGTACTGAGTTTCATAAAATAATGTGTGAAGTTTCTTTGTTATTATGGGTCCCATCATAGGATGGGCATTTTTATGCAGTAAGACTTTCAGATCTAGAAATTATTACCTTTTAGTTCTTGGAAATTTCTTTGTACCATTTTTTTTGAAAATTTCTTCCCAATTATTTTCTGTTATCTTCTGTAGTAACTTTTATTTTTTGGCAGGGGGTATTTTTGGAATTCCTAGAATTATTTAATCTTCTATTCCTTTGAACTAACCATATTTTTAAGTTTTGACTTTTTTGCTCTTGCTTCTGGAGTAGCTGCTTGACTATATCATTCAAACCTTATATTGAATTATTTATTTTTGCTTCTATATGTTTAATTTCCAAAATCTCTTATTTTGTTCTCTGAATAATAAAATAGCATCTTGTATCATATATGCAGCAGATTATCTTATCACTCTTTGGATAATAAATATAGTTTCTTTGAAATTTCTTTAGCTCTTTGTATGGTCTCTTTCTCCTCTGGTTTCCTTTTTCCCGTTTATTTTTCTCCCTGTCTTTTTTGTTAGAATCTTTTCTTAAAAAATCAGTAATTTTTGAGTTTTTCTATTTGAGTGAAGTAGTAAAATATGGTTAGAATATGTCTGTGTACATAGATGGGTTAGTTAAATAATGAGATTTGGTGAGGGAAACTGGGTAGATGGTATTCAATAGACTGCCAGTGTTCTGGGAAAATCTCAAATGTCCATTCTTGTAGACATTTTCTCTTGAGTGGGCCAGTATCCTCAGAGAGAAAGTCTTTGCTGCCCTGTCTGGGTGGGGAAAGAAAAACTCCTGGTGCTTTAGGAGGCAGAAATGGAAAGAGGGATGGGGTTTTCTTCGTTCAGCATAAATGTTTCCCTGAATCCCCATGCATTTGTGTAGCACTAACCCCTCTCTCCGCTTTGTCTAGTGGTGCAGACAACAGATTCTCTGTGGTATATCTTTCCCAGAAACCAAACCCACAGCTTCGGCTTGGGTGGACGAAGGAATATAAAGTGTCTCATCATTTCATTTAAAGTCATGCAACCAATCCTTATTTTAAACCAGGACTGAATTCATACCTCTACTCTTACCTTCAGAAGCACACATTACCTTCAATTCCTGACTTTCAGGGGGTATATAACATGGGTAGTACATTGCCCCATTTTGGCTTTCCACCAACCCCTCCGATCACTTAACTGTCAACTTTCTCTCTTCAACATAGTCCCTTAACATTTATTTAACTGCTTTATTTAACTGCTTTCCAAGCTTTTTTGACATGACTCATCTGCTATCATCTCCTCTCACATTCCCTTTTTACTGTGTGTTTATGCCTTTTCTGCCATTTAATGTCTGTAGAGAAAGAGGAAATAAACACATGTGGTCAATCTGCCATTTTAAACTGAAAATCTGTGGTTGCTTTTAAACAAGTCTGCCCTCTAACAGTTAAGAGCTATAGAGAGTCAGGTGGCTCAGCGTCAAGAGCTTCCTTCCCACTTCTTCAACCTCCTGGCCAGAGAGAAGCCACATTTCTATAACCAAGAAAATAAATTACAAACTTACAAAAAGGTCTATACGTTTTGTTGTTTGTGTTTTACTTTCAAGGTAAATGAGACTTTGAATTACATACACATTATGGAGCAGCAGTAATGAGAACTCATTTATATTTTATTTCTAATGTTAAAATGGCAAGATTAGTCATCAAAAATGGAACACAGATCCTTCCCCTGGGAATAGCACTTTAGAGTTAACAGGGTTTTGTAACACATCTACCCAAACACTCCAACGAACCTGGGAATGCCCCTACCCCGAATCCCCTCACTTTCTCGCCTTTCACATCAGATCCAATCAGATTCTGCTCCCTAAATGTTTCCCCAAATACATTGGCTTTTCCTGTCCCACTGCCTCTCCCCTGACCCAGTTCATTAGCATCTCTCATTTGAATTATTACAATGGTTTTGTAAGCCATCTAAATGCATGAAGTCTCTCCCCGAACCTTGTGCCATGAAATCCTCAGAGGGGAAGTTGTCTCATCTCATTGACTGACTCACTCATCAATTTAAAACCTCCAGATGACTTCCATTGGCTCTTATGACCAAGTTCAAATCACTATCATAGCTCACAAGGCCTGAGTGATATAGGCTCTGCTTACTGCCCCACCCTCACCTCTTATGCTAATTCCACTTACAATCTATACTCTGGACATCTAAATTTGATCTTATTGTGCTTCCATTCACCTCTGGGCCTTTCCACATGTCTTTCCCTTTTTCAGTACACTCTTTGTCACCTCATTTCAACTTGCTTGACTAACTCATTCTCAACTTCCTAATCTCAGTTTATTAATAATGATGATGATGGTGTAGATGATAAGAATGCTAATAATAGCTAATATTTATTGAGTGCTGACAATGAACACACCTATTATCAGAACTTTATATATACAATTTCATTTACTGTTTTGAGCACTTTATGAAATAGAAACTCTCTTTGTACCCATTCTATAGATAAGAAAAGTGAGGCATAATTTATGTGCACTTTCTCAGAGAATTTCCCAACCTCTCGGGTTCACATTAGTTGACCATCCTATAACGTGGTGGTTATGATGTGTTAGAGCCATACTTCCTTAGGCAAATTGTTTAATCTGTCTTTCTTTGGTAACTCTGTGAGCAAAACGTGTATAATAATAGCTTTTAACTCAAATTGTTTTCTCAAGACTAAATGAAAATTAAATGAGAAGCATTTTGAACAGAAATTTGCTTGCAGTAAGTAGTGAATAAACACTAGCTATTACTACATGCTCCCAGAACACCTGGTACATTTCCTGTCTTAACACTTACTACACCATACCATAATCTGAGCTTTTAATTTTCCGTAACCCACTCCTCACCTCCCATGAAATTATATGCCCTAAAATGGAAAGGATTGTGCCTAAGCTATTTAGTGTTGTATCCTACCACCTAGCACCATGCTTAGCATGTTAAATTGCTTAATAAATAGTTGCTGAAAAAGGGAATCAATGAATGAATGCTCGCAGGAATTCACCTCCTTTGGGCGAGCTTTATGCATGCACAAAATAGGTGAGGGCAGAATACTCAATTAGCTCCCAGCAAAAGCAGATTATAAAACAGCCCTAATTTGGAATCTGGAGCTCTGGAAATGAGAGCAGTGTACATGATTTTCTGACCATATGATCTTGGACAAATCGATTAATTTTTTTGAGCCTCAGTCACCCAATAGGTTGGTATGAAATCAAATGAGATAATGTACATACAAGCATTCTGTAAATTAGAGATCCCTGTAAAGGGTTACTGTAAAAATTTTCTCCCCAGGCCATATTAATCTGTAAATACGGTCAGAATATTAATTTAATAAACCTGTCATTCTCTGGGGTGTTTCATGAACTGTTGCCTTCCCTACAATCCTAAGTGCCTGTTAGATTCCTTGTTGATGACAAGTAAATGCAAAGTGTGTATAGGTGGGGGAGTGGGGGCAGTCAGAAAACACAGGCTACTCATGCTTCACTCCAACCCATGTTCCTAGAGGACAAAGAGAATTGGAATGCTCAGAAATTTTGTAAAAATGCCAAAGTACATGAACTCAGCTACAGAAATTGTTAAACATAAGTGATGATTGTATTTGTTCTGGCAACAGTACAGGGGGGAAACATCTCAAATTGCTTAATAAGATAGGAGTTATAAAAAAGAAAGAGAAGTCCAATGAGCTTCATCTTATATAGAGACCAACCACTACTTCCTCCTACCAACCAATTGGGTTTGTTTATTCATTATTATATAAATAATTCATGTATCTAGTCAACCAATATAAAAGATACACACTGTCAACTACATGCCAGGTCTCATGCTTGGTGCTTGGCTACACTGCCAAGCAAATAACATGGTGTCTACTCTTAGAACTTACAGCTTGGTGGACTTATAGATACCTAGCCTAGGCCTCTGCTTCTGGGTTGGAGCAGCCATAATATATTAACTGCGGTTTTTCTTTGTTCATTAAAGAAACCATGATGGTCAATGATGGGAGATGATTTCCTTCCTACAGAGTATATTAGACAAACATTTAGTAGAGTATATGTCCAGCTTGAGAAATCATTTCTGAAAAGGAGAGTGAGTTCTAAAGACAAGGCTATTAAAATTTTTTTAAAAGTTTTAAATATATACAGCATATGAAGAAAAATTAAAAGATTTGTATCTAAACAGGAGAAACCAGTGCCTGATTTAATTATTTCATTTAATAAGAAGTTTTTATGTAGGAAATTATCTTAAATAACATAGGAGAAATGAAGTCCTTACCTAAGGAAGAAATTCCAGGCATTGAATGATAAGGAATTGGAAAGGGCAACTGAGGAAGCTCAAAAAGTTCATTTCCAGGAGATCAATAAATTAGACATAAAATTATTTCATGACAGAGACATGAATAAGACCATCTCCTCCTTTTCTCTTCAGTTTTATAGATAATGAGAAACCAATTTAAGCATATAGTTATTATTTCTCTTTAGAGAAAATAGAGAAAATGAATTTGTTTTCATTATATTTACTTTTCTATTGCAGATACCAGACTAGCTCTATAAATCACCTCAGCAGTATTGGACCCATTTTATGTGTCAGGCACTGTACTGGTGATGGAAATCTACAAAGTTTCTTCTATTCTTAGTAAATCGATAATTTGGCCGGAAGACAGAATACCTAGTCATGTTTTAATAAGCCCCTACTATGTGCCAGGTATTTTGTTAAGTATTTTATGTGCCTAAGTTTATTTGTTACAACAAACCTATTAACTGTGTACAATTATCTCCATTCTTTGACTACAGAAATGACAGCAGAAGCAACCGCAATCCAGAGCCTCTGAGAGGCTAGCTCACTCATCGGAGAGCCCACCACTAAATCATGATGCCAGAATTCAGACCCAGACTACTTGAATCCGAAGCCTTGGGTCTCTTGACCATTATGCCACACCTTCTGTTATACTCCAAAGCAAATGATAGTAATAATCATAAAAAGAATATATAATGCTTACCATAAGAGAGGTATAAACAAAGTGCATTGGGATTAAAAGGGTTAGAGCCATTAATTTCACTTGGGACTAACTGGAAACTTTTGACTCAAGGTCAATATTTTATAACCACAGGTAACTGTCTGCCAGTAGGCATGTCTCTACCTCCATGGTAGAGCTGTCACTTGGGAGTAGCTGCCCAGCCAGGGACGACATCTCCCAGCCTCTGAGTCTTATCACTGGTTCTCACCAGTAGAATTTAAGTGGAAGTGATAGGTCCTGTCTTAGCTTCCTAGCTGCTATGACAAATACCACACAATGGGTTAGCTTAAACAATGGGAATTTATTGGCTCGTGGTTTTGAGTCTAGAAGTCCAAAATCAAAGCATAAAGGCAATGCTTTCTCTCCAAAGTCTGTAACATTCTGGTGTTGGCTGCTGGTGTTTCTTGGGGTTCCTTGGATTGTGTGCCTGCCTTGGTCACATGGTAATGTCCTCGTCTTTCTCTTCAAAGCTCTGTTGACTTCCTGCTTCTCCCGTGACTTTCTGTGTGTCTGAATTTCTTCTGCTTATAAAGAACTGCAGTAACCCAGATTAAGGCCCAACCTCATTCAGCTAGGCCCCACCCTAACTAAAATAACATCTTCAGGAGGTCCTATTTCCAGTGGATTCACACCCACAGGAAAACAGACAAAGGCAGTAAGGATGTGAGTGTGCCTTCCCTACCTTCTCTTTCCACCTGCTGCCCAGGATACCTGTATGACCACTGTGTGAGCAAAACATAAACCTTTATTCTCTTAAGCCACTGACACTTTAGGATTTATTTGTTAAAACCACTAGCAATATACCAATTAATATAAAAAGTATTCTAAGCAAGGAGTAGGAAGTAAGCAATGACACAGAGGCCTGGTGTGTGCCAGGAGAGTGATCAGTCCTGGAGTTTTGGAGTAGAGGTGTGGAAGAGAAGGAGATAGACTGGGAACGTATTCAGGGATCATGAATGCCAGGCACAAAATCTGAACTGACAAGTGTTGGCGAGCCCCTGAGACATGGACTTCATAAATGAGGCATATCTCATTTAAAGCTATCAAAATGTTTGTCCTTTATATTAGAAATATGGGCAGAAAGAACTTGGAATCATGGATGGCTAATTGTTCTTCCCCCAATTAAATAAATAAGTGTATGTTTGGTTTTTAGTTGGAATATCTACACACATACCCACAAATGCACAGAAACACACACAGGAAACTACCCATGCATGTGCATGCCTGCATGCCTACCCACAAGAACAGACATGTACACACACAGGCACACGCATATGCACACATGTTTACAAATGAATGCACACACAATTTTAGATGCTATTCTATAACCTCATAATTGCACATTTGTGTAGCGACCTATTCATTTCTACAATTGCATCTGTTTGGACACAGTTTAAATATGTTCCTGAGTGTGAAAAGTGGTGATATGTAAAACTAGAGTGCATAGTCTAATACTTTTGGTCTCATTGCCTTTGCGAACCCCACCTTTTCTTTGTCTCCTAGAAGTAAGTCAGGAATGGAGCAAGTATGATGCAAGGGGAAACAGAAAGCACATCTTTTTCGTGTATCTTTCTCTCCTTTTCCTCCTAGTCTTAAAACACTTTGTTCCGTGGATCTCCACAAACTCTCCTTAGGTGGGTTCAGAAGGTCCCAAGAGCTGCCAGCACTTCTCCTCCAGTATGAAACTTGTGCAAAAGGCCAGCTGCTACCCAAAGGGATGTGACAGATGGCAGGTCACCGTGCCGAGCTTGGATAGCTCACCCAGGTGGAGAGGCATCAGAGAGCTGGAAGCAGAACTCTAGAAACCATTCTTGGCCTGCGTGGCTGCTCATATTGACAATTCCACACTCTCCTGATCTGTGAATTTGGGGGGTTGGAGAGCCCAGACGCATGCTTTTTCTTTTTTTAAAGAGCAAATTTGTTGGAGCTCCCCAGAGTCACTGTTTCACTGGAGATAGTCTCTTCATTGCACTGCACATTATTTACTAACATTTACTGATGCCTAACTCAGTCTAATTTCTTAACCGGGTGTGTTGCTGAATTAGGAATGGCAAGCCCTTACGGGACTCTTCAACAACCATGGTGCAGCCAAAGTCAAGAGGGCCCAGAGAATGACACTGGTGTGTGCCCTAAAACTACAGACAAAGCTTTGTGACTAGCCTGGTGGAAGAATGGGAAGTGCAGAGAGCCCAGATATTCTAGTTTAGTCAGAGATAATAAACATTTCCCCTCTAGGAGACATTGTTTGTGGTTCTTTCTTCCTCCTGTGAGCCACAAGGGAATGACAGGCAGGCAGCTTTACTCTAAGAAACTATCACTGGATGTGAAAGTTTTACAAGGCAGAGGTTGAAGCTCCACACCTAAACTTTACCTCCAAATAACAGAAATAGTAGCAAATGCCAAGCCCCTTATCTCCATAGGGTTAATTAGGTTAACGTTAGCATCCGTGCAAGTTCCTAGATTGAAGATGCTTACTGGCAGAAAGCAGGAATTCTGTTTATCTATTGCTTTCTTGTTAGTAAGGTGCTGACTACCATACTTTTGCTGATTCTTTGTCACAAAAGTAACACTAGCAGAAACACAAATAACTACCCCCTTCTCCCCAGGGTCGTAATTGGCATTTTGGGTCAAGATGAAGGGGACCTGTGTTAAAATTAAGAGCCCAGGTATATGAAGAAGCTCCAAGCAGGCCTTTTGTTGTGATTTTTCCTAGAGTTGAGGTGAGAAACGTATGCATAGGATAGATTTTAGCAATACATGTTTTCAGAGAACATGTTGAGGTTAGAGCACAATCCATGGACGTGGAAAAGTTATTGTTGATATATTAGATATGTATTAGATTTTTATGCTCAGCAAAGGGGTCTCTAGGTAGGTCAAACCCACAACTTTGGCAGCAGCAGAGCTATATTCTACCTCAAGCGTTTTCAAATTCTTACATGCACAGGAGAA
Source organism: Chaetophractus vellerosus (assembly GCA_004027955.1). Classification (NCBI taxonomy): domain Eukaryota; kingdom Metazoa; phylum Chordata; class Mammalia; order Cingulata; family Chlamyphoridae; genus Chaetophractus; species Chaetophractus vellerosus. Next base: position 16,161 of record PVKH010009823.1, read on the forward strand.
CATGGGAAACTTAAAATGCAGATTCCAGGGCCTCACCCCTGACGCTCTGATTCAGGTCTGCGGAGCCCAAGTATCGGAAACTTCATAAGTCTCCTTTGTAATTCTGATACAGTAGTTTTGAAACCATACCCAGGAATAGTGCTAATTGAGTCAAAGGCCAATTTTAAAAGATTGAACTTTCCTTTGTAAGTTATAAATAGGACTACAAAGTCTTGTTATCATGGGTTAATCTTATTTGCCATGATGGAAGTAGGAAAGAGAAAGAAAAAGAGAAAATGGGAAAGAAATGAACAGATGTCTTCTTGGCTTCATGGGAGGTAGAGGCTGAGACAAGGATTCTTGTGCAAATGATTTTTGAGGGCAGGTTCTCAGGAGAAAGGGGAGGGGTGGGGGAAGCAGGGTAGGACAGGGGAAGGTGCTAAGCAGAGAAGTGGTCTCGGCTGGAGTCTGGCCTCAGCCTGATCCCAGAGGAAGTCCTAGAGCGTGAATCACACCGCAGAATTGGTTCCATCTTAAAGCCAAGGGCCAGCTTTTTGTACCCCAGAGCAGTCATCGGCTGTAGGCCATCCCTGGAGGTGGGGGCTTAAGCTCCCAGGCATTTTGGTTTGAAGTGGTTCCCTTCGGCAGAGAAAACTTCTCTGGAGGAGGAAGCAGCTGTGAGCGTACACAGCCCATGCTCCCAGAAGGTGGGGGAAGAACGCACCAGTCTAGTAAAGGAGGTGTTTGGTGGAATACCAGCAGCATCAGCTACAGGGAGGAATAGCAGTGGAGAAAGAGAGAGATTGGGAAATGAAAACTTCTCAGCAAAGAGCAATACGGACAAACAAAGGCTCCACGGTCACAGTTCACGACCATGTGGCAAGAAAAATCAGCAAGCCACTTCCTGTGGTACATTCCCCTGATGGAATGTTCACGAGTTTCTGCATTCTTGAGCATCTGCAGCTTTGACACTAGTGTCTGGGTAGCTCAGAGCAGAGGCTCTTAACAAGGGGTGCATGAGTTTGAATTGAAATTCAATAAAACATTACTGTTGTTGGGATGCGTTGGTGTGGGTGTGAAATATTTATCAAATAATACACAGTATAGTGTGGACCTAGTAACGGTCCGTGGTTTTCACCTGACTAGCAAAGGGGTCCATGGAACAAAAAATGTTCAGAGGGGAATCGGCTGTGGCTCAATTGGTTGGGCTCTGGTTTACCACATGGGAGGCCCCAGGTTCAGTTCCCGGGGCCTCCTGGTGTAGGCAAGCCGCCACGCGGTGAGCTGACCCAGCAGGAGGAGACAAGCAGACACAGAAAAACACAAAGCAAATGAATACAGTGAGCACAAGCAGCAAGGGGGGATATATAAATAAATAAAAATAAATCTTAAAAAAAAAAAGGTTCGGAGTCCCTGTTTTACAGTAAACCATATTCGTGACACCTGATGGCACAAAGGACTGAGGGAGATAAGACCACAGCAAATCACAGAATCTGAGAGTTGACTACCTGGGCAGGCTAACCACCCCTAATGCACTGGCCATCACACCAGCTTTGTAGCATCTGCAAATCTGACAAACGCAGATTTTCACTGTGATTAAACCAAAACCCAGAATGTAATGGAGACCACTCCAATCAAATTTTCAAAATCCTTTGTGTAGGATAAAGCATCACTAGAATAAATCCATCTATATTTATCAACCAAATCACATTTTCCACCTTATCCAAAATTCCATGAATTATTTTGGCCAATAAATGCCTTCTGAAATCAAAGATATGCCTTTCCTATGAAACCCTTTTCTCAAATGACCTCATTTGAGAAGGAAATTAATTTGGTAGTCTCTATCTTTATTATAAGTGCTAATAAACCATCTGTGTGATCATTTGTTCCGAAAGACTTTGTCAGGGTTTGACATTATTTTACTAAACAGTAAAGTTTTAGAAATCCCACCATTTCCCCCTTTTTAAAAGCAGGACATTTACCCGTCTGCAGTAACTGATAGGTCTCTCAGTCACCATGATTTCTAAAAGAGCACTGAGCAGCACCGATGTTCTCTACATGATCTTTCAGCATCTACAATTCAATTCATCTGAGCCTTTACTTATGTAACGCTAGTAGAAGTTCCTTTTCAATTTGCTCATCTAACTTGGGCTTGTTTCCCCTCATCCAGTTTGAACACGGTCCTCCTTGCTAGTAAAGATCTAATTAAAGTTCAGTCTAAATAATTTTGCTAATTTTGCTTCTACTTTGGGCGTGTATCTATTGCAGCACTTACGGATCAACTTTTTCTTATTCTTCCTGCTAGCCCTTTTGGTTGCCTTCCAGTCTGTGACTCTCATATTTCACCCCGGGCTTTGTCCTTCCTGACGTTCTTCTACAGGTCCACTTCGCACTCCTGCCTGCATCGGGGCTAATTGTCTCCCTCCATCCATTTCTGTTACGTGCCCCTTTAATATCCGACT